>JBCIKM010089152.1:0-14647 GCA_039654465.1 Melibe viridis | reverse complement strand
TCTGTTCTTATGGAAGCTTCCATACCCGTCGCTCTTTGATTTCATGTAACCAGCTTCCCGCAGCCTTCATTCTCTACGATTATCACCATGTTCTATGCACATTACAATAGCATATTCCTGGCAGACAACTAAACCATCTAACACACGAGACAAACAGCCCATTAAACATGTTAGAATAATATTTTGGACAAAGATAAGGTTGTCTGATCTACAACCAGGAGGATCTCTAAGCTTTATATCCATCTCTGATAGGATGAGGTAAGGGTGGTAAAGTGCCTTACCTAGGGACAAACCAGTGGCCAGAGGCTGTACATTTGGCAATGGAGCTGGGAAGTGACCCTAAACATCACCGCTCTAGACACTAGCCATGACAACTAAGACTTTCCTTATTACATTACATACTGAGCTTTTTTTTCGGAAAAACAGCTCCTCCTGCCAACAAATAAAACTCATCAAGACTTCATTTGGTCTTGAATTTGATGGCTCAAACAAACATAGATACATTATTCTGAGTGAGTACAAGTGAAGAAGACAAAGATTATTTTACAAGGCAAGGCATTTTGCTGAGATTTCATTGTGTGAGTGTGTTGTTGTTAAAAGATGGTCTTCTTTCTGAGATGAGAAGATCCAGAAGAAGGGCTTGCAGCTATCACGTGGTGACAGAGTAATAGGACTTGGCAATAGTTTTGACAATAAATCTGTAGGACATATCCTCCCTATTGATTACCCCAAAACAGAAAAAATGTTTCAGGGTATAGAAAACGAAAACCAGCCAGACTTCTATCGACCTAGTTAGTAAAGGATGTATATATAAATAAACCCGACTTTTGTTTTGAAACAGTGACCTACTTTAGGACAAACACGAGTTGAAGGTGAACTTGAAATGAGAACCAAAGCGAAAGTAGTGTGTGTTAAATAATTTTAATCGTTTATGACACAATTTCTTAAAGACAATATTCTAAACTTACCTATAACATCCGCAACTTTATTCCTTGTAATAAAATAAGCGTCATCGCCGAATGTCCATTTACTGAAGTTGTTTGATTTTGTAAACGACTTTGAAAATCCCGACGCCCCAGTAACCAAGTGTAGAGGTTCTTTGGGTCTGTCGAAAGGGTTCTTGACTTGGAATTCACTGTGGATACCTGAGGCGATCGCACGCACAACAATCCTCCCGTACAACGCAACGGATTGCATGACAATTATTTCAAACACGTAAAATCTCCAGATTCTGTCAAAGATCGGGCCAGCAACGAGTTGTTGACCTCTCACGAGCACACTGTTCTCCACACACCGTTTGTGTTGTTACTCCATCTTTGTCTCCTCTGTGACGTCACTTTGACCTTTGGAATGACTCGAGCGAACGGAAAACCCCCCGAAGTAAACAAAGAAGGAACACCATAGATGTGATATCGGGTCCTCTTACTGACGTTTGGCTCCATAAGTGACACGATTTCAATATAAGCATTAAAAGCAAATGTATCATTTTAAACTTCATCATTTCAGTTTCTTCAAATAATAATAATATAATTAATCATAATTATGATTTATACAGCGCTAAAGACAGCATCACATGAATAGAGTGTTATTGTCCTTTCCACACAACAAAACGACAAAAAAACGCTATTTTTCTTGAAAAAAAAAAATTTCTTTTGTTACGTAGCAGATCATTTTCAAATTTTGCATTGTCCATGATACAATTTGTCCAAACTGAAAATAGATTTTCAAACAGATCTGTTGTGTCTAAATTGGTGCTTGACATTTAAAAAAAAAACAAAAAAAAACACGCAATTTTGTTTAAATTTCCTCAAGTTTCATTTTAACATAATATCAGTAGAACTAAACAAAAGTGATAATTTTGTGCGTTCATTAGCAATAATTCAATATAGTCATCAATTTTTAACCCATAAACTTTCGTAAACGTGCTACCACATCTCGTCTCTTGCTTGGTGCGTAAAATGCAAGGACAAAGAAGAAACCATGTCAGAAACTGAACGAATATTGCTCAACTTTGGAATTTAGTAAAGACAAAATGACTTAAAGGCGCATGCAAACTTTCAACACAAAGCATCCATTGACAGAAAAGTTATTTTGAAAAAATGCTGTTTTTCATAGGATGGATCGGACTATAGAATAGGGCCTATTCCTCCAAACAGCTTTGTTTATTGGAACGGAAGACAAAATATATTGAAACACATCAGGAAAGGACCACTTTTTTCCATTTCGAGTTGAATAACAAACTGAAACTTGTGGGTTTTATCTCATCTTCTGTTTGTTATGCTCATCCTCATGGAAATGTTGATCAAATGAGATTTGACAGCCACAGAGAAGAAAAAAAATTAAAACCCGGGGGCATCAAAATAGATGAATGAATAAAAGCGGTCAATGAATCCATTACGCCCCCAAAACCTTCCACACACAGGGAAAGCACAAACTACCGCCTGGAATGCTATCCTGAATGAGTTAATTCTCCGTTTCATGCATTCAATAGTCTGAGATACACGGCATCTCTCAACGCAAGAAGCGGACATTTCATTATTGAATTTTGACTTTGTGATTTTGACTTCGTTTGGTGGTGTTTTGTGTGTGTGTGTGTTTTGTTGTTGTTGTTTTATTATTATTATTTTGCTTTGTTTATTTTCTTGTGTTCAATTTTGTTTTGCTCGTTTGTTTGTTGTTTTTGTTTGTAGTTTGTTAGATCCCCCATGAGAAATGTTTGGATTGGACACTCTCCTTTTTTGGCGTCCAGAGAGACCCTTTAAGTATCCACTCTGTCAATCTTTTAACATTGTATTCAGCCAGGTTTACCTCGCGACTTCCGATTTGTTGCTAGGTTGTGCACTTTTTCTATCCGCCGTTACCGAAGTGAACGGAGTACTGGGCTCACCCCGGCCGTTACTTTTGCTATGATTTTATCGGTGAAGGATAGTGTTCACTCTTTGTTTTCTGGGGGGGGGGGGGTTGTTTTGGTTGTTTTTTGGGGGTTTTTTTTTTCGTTAATGTTGTTGTTTTTGTTTGATTGTTGTTGTTTTTTCTGTTTGGTTTTTGTGTTTGTTTTGTTTTGTTTTTTTGTTTGTTTTTTGTTTTTGTTTTTGTGTGTGTAGGGGGGGGGGGTCTTTTTAATCTTTTAGCTAAGACCGGTTACAGGAGATAGAATTTCCCAAATAATTACTAGCAGCATTTTGAGATTTTCATGGGAGGGTATTTTAAAGAAGTGGAAACGTAGCTCACTTTGAGTGGAAATAAAGGGGAGAAATAACAAACCCTAAACTTTCCGAGTAGACACCGAATCGATCGAAGCTGAAAGAGGAGCAACACTCGGCGTATTTGCTTACTTGAAAATTACCGAGGTTATTGATGTGGAAAATATGCATTGTGATTTAGTTTTGTCTGACCATAAAAAGATGCCCATAATGTAAATTGTTTTTCCTCGAACATCCATCTTGCATTTGTTAACCATCAAGCCTAGACTGGCTTGACGGAGGCAGATTATTTATTGTCCTCTTTGTTCTCGGTTGTAGAATAAAATTGAAGTCAATCTCCCAAAAGCAAGTTTCTCTGAAAGATGTTGATGGGATTTGCTTCCTCTTTTCGTCATTTAAAAAGGCGGTCTGTTGTAGTTGTGTGGTCGATCGATCTCTACTATTCCCTATACAAGCTTACTAAATCGGTCAGTTTGCATGACCATCGCATCGTGGGAATAGGCTATTTATAGAAATATGTCGGCCACGATCGCTGATTGCCCCAAACCATCGGAAAATGCACTTTTCTTTTGTTCGAAACACACCACCTGGTAAGATCAACTGTAACAAATAATGTCTATTGGTGGCGCCCGCCATGACACACGAGAGTCATAGAGGGTCTCAGGGGACGGAAAAATGATTAAATTAGTTAAAGGAGAGAAAAGGTTCAAACCACAAACAGAAGAGACGATCTACACTTGGAGCAAACATCACCTCCCAATACACACATCAACGACACAGAGAGATCAGCCTAATGGCATAGGAAGACCCAGGATCGTTGAACCCCCTTTATGACATAAATGTACCGCTCAGAGGTCCTCCTGGTCGTAGGGCAGACAACTCTGTCACTGTCCGAAAAATTGTAACACGCCACACAGGCGGTTTGTATCTTCATGTGTTGTGCATATAATGAATTGATTGGCTGTAAGGGATATGGTTTTTTTGTAAAGCCCTTAGATAGTGGTGATGACGGTGGATAAGCGCTATTTTAAAAATCCATTAAATAGGCGGGGGTGGGGGGGGGGGGGGTAGACCATGCCACTGAATGAAGAAAAAGAAAACAAACAAACAAACAAACAATCAAACAATCAAACAAAAAATAATAAAAAAAAATAAACCCAACGCCCCACATACCAAGAGGGTCATAGAGCAGTCTAGGGTAAAGATTATAGAATTGGTTCAAAGAGGGAACAGATCAAATCACAAACAGACGACAGATGATTTACAAAACAAACAAACAAACAAACAAACAAACAATGAAAAAACATCATCTCTCAGAACACAAATTCACGCCACAGAGAGATAATTCACATTGACAAAAAACGCAATCTCTGCAAACAAAAATAATCAATGCCAACCACCCATAACAATCACGACAAAATGGTCCAGGGAAACCCCTTTTGTCTACAAAAGTACTCTTAACTTGACCCTGGTTTGTTTGTTTGTTTGTTTATTGGAGGTCATAGAGGAGCCCAGAGGAAAGTAAGATGGAAGATTTAGTTAAAAGAGGGA
Source organism: Melibe viridis (assembly GCA_039654465.1). Classification (NCBI taxonomy): domain Eukaryota; kingdom Metazoa; phylum Mollusca; class Gastropoda; order Nudibranchia; family Dendronotidae; genus Melibe; species Melibe viridis. The sequence continues at coordinate 9,893 of JBCIKM010089152.1, read as the reverse complement.
ACAGATCAAACCACAAACAGCAAAGAGATGTTTTCAACTAAAAAATAAATATCATCTCTCAAAACACATATTGACACTCCCGAGAGATGATTTACAATGACAAAAAATATTATCCTTCCTTACAAAAATAAGCAATGGCCATTACATATAACAGCATTATGGCACAGGAAGACCTAAGATCTTTAAAACCCGTTTTAGTACAAAAGTACTCAGTACGTTTAACTTGTGACCCTGCAGTCATGAACCAAAAGGCATGAAATAAGGAATGACCACTGAATTTGCAAACAAGACAACAATAACAGGACATCACAGAAAAGGGGGAAAAGTAAGACGATAGCTTCAGTGTGTAAAAGAAAAGAAACAGAAGTAGAAGAGCCCACCAGGGACTCCCACCAACCACCCACCAACAAAACAGGACACACACGAAAAGGGAGAAAAGTAAGAAGACGACAGCTTCAGTGTAAAAGAAATGAAAAAGAAGTAGTAGAAGCGCTTACCATGGACTCTAACCACCTACCCGAGATAGCTTCTGAACAAAAAGATAAGAAACAGAAGCAGAAGTAGAGGAGTCGTGCAGCCACTACGAAGAACCCACCTACCAACAATATATTATGAGATAACTTATAACACAGATGATGACTGTTTTCAAAGATTGTATTGGTTCTGTAAAGACAAAATGGAAAAAAATGGCTTACACAAGAAGGGTGTAGAAGGACGAGGTGGTCGTATTGGATGATATAGGTAGTAAAAGTAATAATAGTAACATTATACTATGATATGGGATATAATAATAATAATAATAATAATAATAATAATAATAATAATAATAATAATAATGATAATAATAATAATAATAATAATAATAATAATAATAATAATAACAATAGAATATAAATCTGCATTCAATATTTAGCAAAGACAGGAAGGGGTCAAGATAAAACAATCTCTCTGGGTAAAAACTGTGATCAAACTGGTCTGGGTAAAATAGTATCATGCATCTCTGAGTGGATAAACAACTAGGAAAATATTTCGAGATCATTAGGAAATCAGGTTGGTTGGTTGGTTGGTCAGATATGACGTGACAAGCAACAAGGAACACGTAAGAGAACCACAAAAATTATTAAGTCAAGCACTCGTAGCACTTCACAATAAAAAAAGAGGTGACATTTTTAAAAATAACAACAAAGCAACGCTTATATATCCAAACAAACTAACAAAAAGAGATGAAAAAACCCCACAAAAAACCCCAAAAGGCTAGCTCATACAAGAGACACACTGCAAAATCTTCCTTTTTTTGTAGTCAATATATAAACGTACATTAAATATCCAAATTTTGCCTTTCTTGTACATACTGAAATGCTTCTTTTAAAAAAAAAGAAAGAAAGAAAGAAAGAATGCAAAAATTATGACAATCAAAGAGAGAAAATTGTTGTAGGTTAGTAATAGGTAGTTACGTGCATGACACAAAATGGTGCCTACAAAAAAAAGAAAGGGGGGGGGGGGGGGGGAAAGAGATGTTTTTGCTCTGGAACACCCTAAAGACTCGTTGGTTACAAACTGCCTGCCTGAGAAGTCAACTGTGTGGGCAACATGAGGAGGGAGGAGGGGTCATCGGGAAGATTGGGATTTACAGAAACTTCAAAGAGAGAGCCTTGATCATACTGCTTTTAGTAGACCAGGTATGGTAAGATAAGATAATACTTTATTCATCCCAAAAAAGGAAATTTGTTTAAAGTTAAAGATTCTTACTAGAACTAATTCAGATTTGATTAAATTGTTCTTGATGAGCCTTACACATACATTGACAGTAATAATACTTTGTCTTTCCGAGTCGTTGAGGAAGAAGGAGGAGGAGGAGGAGGAGGAGGAGGAGGAGGAGGAGTAGTAGTAGAGCCAGGCCACAGAGGAAGGCTTGTCAGCATGCAGAAGACCTGTTCCCACTGAAAGATAGAGCCAGAGAAATTTTCACATAACCTGTCTGTGACGGAGGAATACGCGAGGCGACAGATTCGTTGTTTGTGGTGAGTTTTAAGGTACATTTCAGCGACACATTCATCTGTACCGCCACAGTGAGGACAACTCCATACGTAGCTGGAATCGGAGGAGTTGCCCACTGCAATCACCAGGTGACACACAGACACACAGGAGGACATCATTTTTTTTCTATTTTACAAAATTCCCCCCCCCCCCCCATGGCGCAAGACTATCTCCCTTTGTTGCCCATTTTCTTTGGCGTCATATAGTCAAGTCTAATAAGAGCTAGAAGCAAGGTAGCAAGCAGTGCAAATCGTTTTACATTATTAATATACAATGTATGTCATACACACATACACAGTGGCTCACACACATTCGTCCAAACTCCATGGGACAAGAGCATCAACCCCTTCACTATCGGCCATGTAGCCCAGGTGTGTCTCAGACCAAACAAACGACCATACCTGCATAAAAAGCAGAAACAAATAAACAAAGCAAAAAAAAAGCAGGCAGAGTTCATTGGGTTGCTGCCGGCAAGACGAATGCCTGTGAGTCCGCCACTGTGTATGTTAGTACTCTACAGTAATAGGTACACAAGAACACCACGTCAGGACATTAAGTGTCCTTTCCCACACCTCGTCTTATAAAATGTTTTATATATATTTTTTTTTTAAAGCTTGGTTTCAATAATATGGCAAAAGGTTAAAAACCAGACAAAATACTCAATCCTTCTGACAACAACCGAATGGAAAAATGGTTCGGTAAAGGGAGGGGGAGGGTCTTTAAAAATGCCAGCACACACTAGACTTTTTAAAATCTCTCTCTCTCTCTCTCCCTCTTTCCCTCCCTCTATCTCTCTCTCTCTCTTTCTCTCTCCCTCCCTTCCTCCCTCCCTCCCTCTCTCTCTCTCTCTCTCTCTCATCTTGTCTTCAACAAGGAGCTATTGTCCATACTGTGCGCAGCTGAGACTAAGCCATAGAAAAAACGGGGAAAAGAAACAGCCAAAAACAAAGGTTGAAAATTGTCCAAAAAAGGAAATGCCACGGTACCCACCGCCTCGCCACTTATAACAGTGCACTGACCTCTCATCACCACTACTACAACAAATGCATTTTTAAGCCTAGTAAAGAAAAAAAAAGGGAGCGTAAAATGCAAACAAGAAAAAGCCATAAAAAAAACTGGGAATGGTGCCATGTATAGAGGTCAAGAAGTCTAAGCAATTCTAAACCCTGTACTGGGAACGGTGCTATGTGTAGAGGTCAAGAAGTCTCGGTAATTCAAAGCAGCAATTCTAAAGCTGTTCTGGGAACGGTGCTATGTATAGAGGTCAAGATTAAATCTCGGCAATTCTAAGCAGGAATTCTAAACCCAGTAATGGGAACAGTGCAATGTGTAGAAGTCAAGAAGCCTCGGCAAGTCTAAGCAGCAATTCTAAACATGTACTGGGAACGGTGCAATGTATAAGGGCCAAGAAGTCTCAGTAATTCTAAGCAGGAATTCTAAACCCAGTTATGGGAACAGTGCAATGTGTAGGGGCCAAGAAGTGTCGGCCTTTCTATGCAGCATTTCTAAGATCTGTACTCGAAACGGTGCTATGCATAGAGGCCAAGAAGTCTGCAATTGTAAGCCTTGCATTGGAAGCAGTACACTGTTTAGAGGCCAAGAGTCTCAGCAATTCTGAGCCCTGTGATCGCTGAAGGTATGAGTGGCAAGAAAACTAACTTGTTTGTATATTGGTTTTAGGGCCCCACAAAACACAAGGGTCATAGGGGAAACCAGGGAAGTAATTTGAAGAGGGAACAGATCAAGCCACAAACAGCAGAGAGATGAATTACACAAAAAAATAAATATCATCTCTCAAAACACATATTAACACCACAGAAAGATGATTTACAATGACAAAAAACATCCTCTCTCTTTACAAAATAAGTAATGGCCATCACCGATAACAGCATTATAGTCAAGGAAGACCGGAAGACCCAGGATCTTAAAAGCCCCTTGTGTACTAAAGTACTCAGTACGTTTAACATGTGACCTTGGTGCTATGTACCAAAGGCATGAAATAGGGGGTGACCACTGAAAACTGAAAAGTAAGACGATAGCTTCAGCATAAAAGAAAATCAAGAGAAGTAGAAGTGCCCACTAGGGACATCCACCAACTGCTCACCAAGAGAACTTCCATTGATCATCAGGAATTCATAATCAATGTGTAGAAACACAAGACTTCACTTCATGCTAAAAAGTGACAAAGCAGCTATACTATTGTCAATGTAATTCTAACAACTTACTATAGTATGAAAAACAACTCACACAAAGAAATTGGTGACTTTAAAACGACAGTTTAAGCCAAGGACTAGTTTTGGATCCTTTTCTATTTCAAGCATATGGGTCAAATGATCTGAGTTGCCTTAGATTACTATATTATTATTATTATTATTATTATTATTATTATTATTAATATTATTATTATTTATTTTTATTATTATCACCATTTTTAACACCAGCTAAGGTCCCATTCTATGAATGTTGGGTGTTTTTTGCCTGCAAGCCTGTCGCAACAATTGTCGGGAGATGTCATGAGTTGGCACAGCATATGTATTGCACTGACTCAACTGGTGTATTCTGGTATTGTTGAATGACGCAATGTATCAAGTTGATTCACGTAAGATCCTGTTCTATGAACAGTAAGCATTTTTTGTTGTGTGGGGTCCATTCACCCCTCTTCTAAAACAGATGATGGGGACAGAACTGTTCGGATGCTTGTTTTCTAATTCAAGTTTAAGAGCTTAAATTAGACAAACATTTTCATTTTCAGCTTTTAATTTTGGTTTTGTGTAAATCTTTTGGAGTTAAAAATCACAAATGGTATAGAATGTTTTAGGGTCTGGTTTCAATTCTTTTGATGTTTCAGCGAATGGAGTCACGTGCCATTACGATTATTTTAATAGATTATACAAGATGTGTTTAACATGAACTTGAGCAGATAATCAGGCTCTGGACACTAATGGCTAATGATGATTCACAAGTTACGAAGATAGAGTAGGTCCAGGTTTGCTGTCCATCTTAAAGGGATTCTGCAACAATCAACCATTGAGGAAATTTTCCTAGTTTTGTTCCTACATTACTTTTTCTTATCCCTTTATAAACTATGTTTTTCTTTCGTTGTATTAAAACCGCTTTTTTAAACTTTTGTTTCTGCGAATGACAACAGATGTAAAATTTCTTTTGAATTGCCTGAAAAAGGACAATAAAGATTTGTATTATTATTACTATCTAGCGACAGACTTTTCCATCACTATTTAGATTGTTCAGTGAAAATCATAAAGTAAAACACTATGCTATGTGTCTACTGAATGTGGACATTTACATAGGTGCCAACATCTCAAGAACCTGATTCTTACAAACCCACTTCACATTTATTTGTTGAATATCCCTCAAAGAGAGCCAAATAATATTTTCCCGTCACAAAACCATCAACGATCCCTAAAGGTGAGATTTTGGCAAAACATCTTCAGAACAAACAAAACTCCAGTTTGCAACTAAAATCCATTTCAAAGCATATTATTGTCAACACACTGTTCTACTGTTCTACTTTTCCATGAAAAACAGCAATACAGAGTAAAGTAAAACTTTGCCGAGTACTGACCGTTCTTAACACTAATTTCTCAAAAGAGCTAAGGCTAGGAGAATCTTTCCTTTGAATGTCACAACCTTATGAAGATGCTTATATTATTTGGTAGTAGGTAAAACTCTGAAAATTTCATACAGATAATATGTGATCAAACAGCAACACTTGGGCCTAAACAAAAACTTATAAGGAACCAAAAATTGCTTAGAGTATGGTGATTACAGTGGACAAGCTCTGTACAAAATGCTTGACCTACACCAACTCAATCATCATCACGATAACTACAGACCTCAGTCCTGACTTGTTTCCTAAAAGGGACAAAAAACCTTTGATAGAACTCCTTTTCCTGGAATAAGAGTGATGAAACCATTACTGAGTTGCCCTACCTGACAGAATGGCCGGTTGAATGATTGATTCTACTTCATCGAGTGAAGACAATTGCAAGAACTTGTAGTACTAAAGTAGAGCCTCAGGGTAAAATGCATAATGAGTGAGGTACATACAATTAAAACATTGGTGTTTGGAATGAGTGTGCAGTAGCTACGTAAAATACATTATTTCAGCAACCATATAAAACATTAGGAAAATTGAGAAAAAATATCCCAATAGGTATATTATTTGATAGAAAGAGGAAAGTGAATAAAAAGGGGGGAAAAAGGGATTAAGACATGTAAAAAAGGGAAATAGAATATGTACCATTGTAGAGATATTAAAATAAAAGAATGCAAGTTTGAAGAAACAATAAAAAGTTCGATTATGCTAAATTATTGTGATATTACACAAAGTTAAAAATAGGATGCGTCACGTTTGAAAAAGGCATTTAAAAGAGAAATTGCTGGAATTGCGTGGAGATTAGAATGAGAAGGGTAAACAGCAGATCATAGTGGTAAGATACATTATGTAAATAATATACATTGTGCTGGTTATAAGGAAAAAATTCTGAGTATTGAAACAGAAGGGAGAGACAATCACAGCTACAAAAACCTCTATGAAAAAAAACCCATGTCACCTCTGTAGGGTTAATTCATCATTTAAACACGAAAAATTTCTTGTAGAAAAATATTGAGAGAAAGGGGGGGGGGGGGGAACCTACAGCTTTAATGACAAGAATCATAAACCCCACAAAAACACATCTACAAACAGGCATACTTATCTGAAGACAAAAGGACTAAAATGATATTCCATAGATTTTACAGAACAACCCCAAAGCAACCAAAAACCCATTGCAATATTTAACACCCAACCTCTTTTTGGCATTCTTCATCCAATGCTCACTTGACTAATTGTGGGCCTGTGACCACGGAACAATGTCCAAAATGTGAGGCTCGTTCAGCAGATCCTACATTTATAAATAACTCTATTTGACCTTCTTTGCTGCTCCCCCCCCCCCACCCCCCCGGTCATGAAACAATAACAGATAGGAAAATAAAAACACACACACACAGATACATACATCAACATACACACACACACACACAAACACACACATACACAAACACACACACACACACAAACAACAAAATTTACGGACAGAGAGATCAGACTCAATTGTTAATTCAGCAATGGCTAAAATGAATAAAATCTATGACAAAATGCAAATACAAGCAGTGATGGTTGTGGCCTCCTAATGGTAGAGTACAGTGAATACCGTGTGTACCTCCCTCACCACAGAAAGCCGTGGGTCGAGGAGACGACACAGAGTCTCCAGTACAGCAGTCAAGAGAAAGGGAGTTGTTGTCACATCTCCATAGATTAAAAAAACCCCATGCCAAAGATATGGAACAGCAGCCGGAAATTATAAAGATCACCAAAGCAGCAGGAGAGAAGATATATATAAAAAATGAAGGTAACATTGGTTTGTTCAGAAGGTAGGTGTGTTCGTGCTTTGCCAGAGAGTCTGCCTGCAGCATAGAGGGTGGCAAGGTAAATGGCACTCACTAATAAATTACATAGCACACATACACGCACAAGCACGTGCACACACACACACACACACACAAACACACACACACACACACACACACACAAACACACACACAAAGAAATACCACGACAGTTTTTGCAGCCTGGGTAAAGGGGGCGGATAGAATTGTTTGTTTATAGATGGATTAATGGTGCCACGACACACAAGGGTTATAAAGGGACCCAAGAATTGATAGAACTAAAAGACAGAACATGTTCAAACCAGAAGCATAAGAGAGATGATTTACACTAATAAATTAATACCATCTGTCAAAATCACATATCAATACAACAGATATAAGATTTATTTTTGTTTGTTTTTTTAATTGGCAGTTTTAGGGCTGCATGACATGTAACGGTGAAAGTAAAATTAGTTCAAAGAGAGAACAGATCAAAACAAAAAAAAGAAGAAAATAAATCATTCCTTCTAACAAAACTAAAAATAATGGAAACCACCAATTAACGGCATACCAGTCAATGAAGACCAAAGATCTTTCCCAAATTGTACAAACACACTTGGTATATCTAGCTTATGACCATGCTGTTGTTATGTACCAAAAAGCATGTAATTGGGGATGACCATTAAAATTCAAACAAGACTAGCAAAACAGGACACAACAGAAGAGGGGGTAAAATCAAGACAATAGCTTTAGAATTTTAGATGAGAATGAGAGACAGAAGGTGAAAAGCCCACCACAGACTACCAACAATTGCCTGTGGCCATCCAAAAGTAGACACATATTTAAAAAAAACAAAAAAAAACAAGATAATTCTAGGTTAGGCCATTCATGTACAAATTGTGTTTGAGACCATGACAGACAGACTTACATACGTGGAAACTTCACACATACATCCATGATGTCCTACTTTGGTTTTGTTGGTGGCAAACAGTATTGAGGTCAGAGGTCAAAGGTAAAAAAACCCACAAAACACAACCCTACTAAAGCTGTACAGCCGAATATGGCCATTGCCAGGAGATCTTCAAAGGCAACAACAACAACAACAATAATGCGACAACATTGGATGGTGCATCGTGGGTTAGGGGGTCAGGGGGTCAGGGGATCAGGGAGTCAGGGGGTCAGGGGGTCAGGGAGTCAGGAGGTCAGGACTATCAGGGCAATTGTAGTCAAGGCAATCAGGGTAGATGAAGTGATGGAGATAGGAGGCAAAAGGTGACATCAGTGACATCATTTTATCAAAAATAGAAAAACACTTTATTCATCACATTCTTAATACCATTTCAAAACAGTTAGAGCTTACAGATAGCCATTGTCAGGTTGGATGCAACAAGGAAGCGATGGAGGAATAAAACAAAAAATCATAATTGAAAAAAAAAAAACCCAACAAGAAACACTGTAGACGCCAGAGATGTGGAGCCAGAGTGCCTATCCAGCATGCTATGTAATAGAGGTGCTCCTATATTTCCAAGCTGGGGGCTTGTTGAACAATTCCACAGACAAACTACAAAAAAATTCTCAAAGCTTCCATCAAGTCAGTAATTCCAATCACTGATTACCTTAGTCACAGCCTCTGGCAACTCCTTTGTGCCAGTAAGAATATAGGCATAGGAAGGCTTTGACATGACCAATGCCACAATACAAGGTGTCCCAGAAATATGGAAACTTCAAGATAAATTCAAAGTGTAAATGACCATCAGTGTAATGGATGATACTTGAATAGTCACAGTGACAATGGTGCTACTCCTGTCAAATTAGAATTTTCATAGCACTTCAATACTGAATACAAAACAAAACAACACATTGGTTCACTTTGATTAAATAAATTTGATTTTTTAAAATACGCTTCTAGTCTTGGTGCAATCCTGTGCAAAGTTTTTTTCTTTTTTCTTTTTTTTCTTTATTTGAAATTTGACACCCATTTAATCTTATCCCTTTGTTTCCATATTTTTTTAGGGATACTCGGTGCATCAATGCAAATACTGCTTTTGGTGGAATGTGGTATGACCCCATAGCACAATATCCATGCTGGGGACAGCTGTCTTCGTATGCACGCACAGAACTCATGGCCTTGGCCTTTTGAAACAGGCAGTGTAGACACTGTCTTTCCTGACAAGAGATGAAAACGATGCTTTGTTTGAAATAGTAGTAAGAGATAAAAGCAGCTTAAAATGGTTTAAAAAAAAAAGAAACAATTGAACAACCCTCCAAGAGCTACCAAAGCCCCTACACGTCCAAGGCCCCAAGGCAAACAACAACATTCGCATACAGCTTCAAAGTGCTCAATTTTCATTGACAAAATACACACACACACACACACACACACACACACACACACACACACACACACACACACACACACACACACACAC
>JBCIKM010089041.1:0-14651 GCA_039654465.1 Melibe viridis | reverse complement strand
AAAGAAAAGAAACAGAAGTAGAAGAGCCCACCAGGGACTCCCACCAACCACCCGCTGCCTTCGGAGGGTTTTCACCTACGAGTTTCTTAGAAGCTGGTGGGCAAATCAAGGGCCCATTGCCTCCATCAGCCTTTCTGAAGGCCACGACCCAACAAAATATGAAATATAGGGTAAAATTAAGGTCAGTAGAAGTGTGTTGAGATAGTGCCTCCATTGTGCATTCCTTGTCAAACCCCTTCATCACTCTAGCTTCAGAGCAAAAGAAAAGAAAGAAGGAAAAGAGTACAACACTGACTCCCATCAAAAACCATTGTCATCAAAAGGCATAAAACATTTATCATGACAATGAAAAATAAAAAAAATCTTTATTCAGATGACAGTGGACATTTTAATAGAAGAAATCTGGGTTACGTCTAAATGAAATAGCATACGTTAAATTTGGTTTTCAATAAAGAAAAGTCTAATAAAATAATTTTAACATCAACAACAACAACAAAATCTGAAGGTATTTAAATGCAAATGAGCTAAAAGAAAAAAAAATGTTTTTTTGAATTTTCCTACATTTTCTCAAATTCCACTTTTGAATTTTCACTCATCAATACATTATGTTTGTTTGTTTGTTTATTGGAGGTTTTAGGGCCCCACGACACATCAATACATTAAAAGAATTTCTGTTTTCTTCATCAGGTTTATCAGTGATGACATCAAAATCAGAATACATGAATTCAAATCATTATTTTGCTCATGTATAGATAATGAGAAAACTGTAGTAAATTAAATGGCAAAAAAAAAAAAGAAGAAAAAAAAAAATAGAACCTGAATACTTTCCTCCAAGATTTGCTCAATACTAATTTCAAATTGTTAAAGAGTATAATTGTATAACAAATGTGAACATTTGAAAATTACTGTTGAAGAATAGACAAAAAATTGATTTACAGAGAAAAAGTTTGAAATCAAAAGCAAAAATATAGTTTGGTATTGTACGTGTTTTAAGGCACCAATCAAAAAAAAACAAAAAAACAAAAATGGGGTCGATTCCAGCACACAATTCCTTCCTTCCACTTCCACCCCAAAAAGAGAAAAAAAAAAAAGGAAAGGAAAGGAAAGGAAAGAAATTAAGAAAAAAGCGCTGACCACAAGAGACTGATTCATCTTCATTGAATCTCAAATGTTTTCTAAGAGTTAAAAAAAAAAAAAAGAAAGAAAAACTTTCAATGACACAAAAGTTCAGCACAATTCAGAAATAACATCAACAAGATTTGAGCTACCCATAAAAGCCATTTTCATCGATTTCACTAAAAAAGGAATTAAAAAAAACAAAACAAAAACCAAACAAACTATAAAACCACCTTTTTTGGGGGTATAAGTTTTTTGGAGGGTATAAACCCTTGTACAATGACAGGAAAGGAACACAATGACAAAATTCATTAGTTGATTCATTGCTGCAGAGACATTTTACAATGAGATGCTGTACGTCGGAAAAAATATGATTTGTAACTGACACAGTTTATAATGACATGACCAATCATGTGAGAAATAATCTAAACCCTACCATACTGTATCACAAACACCATCAGCACAAACCTTCACCCAGACAGTGGTCATCACCCACACCATGTATTATCATGATCCATTGTATTGGTTACTTTGTATGTTTGTTTATTGGAGGTTTTAGGGCCCAACGACACACAAGGGTCATAGAGGAGCCCAGAGGAAAGTAAGATGATAGAATTAGTTAAAAGAGGAAACAGATCAAACCACAAACAGCAGAGAGATTATTTACACTAAAAAATAAATATCATCTCTCAAAACACATATTGAGAACACAGAGAGATGATTTACAATGACAAAAAGTATCATCCCTCCTTACAAAAATAAGCAATGGCCATCGCATATAACAGAATTATGGTACAGAAAGACCCAAGATCTTTAAACCCCCTTTGTGTACAAAAGTACTCAGTCCGTTTAACTTGTGACCCTGCAGTCATGAAACAAAAGGCATGAAATAAGGGATGACCACTGAGTTGCAAACAAGACAACAAAAACGGGACATCACAGAAAAGGGGAAAAAGTAAGACAATAGTTCCAGTAAAAGAAAAGAAACAGAAGTAGAAGAGCCCACCAGGGATACCTGTCAACTGCCTGCTACACAGTTAGTGACCCTGTAGTTATGTACCACTCTGCATGAAGAAAGGGATGACGATCAATCATTCATGGTAACATACGGCAGGACTGAGAATGAGCTACAAAAATTAATGCCAGTTTGAACGCTACAAAAGAAAATACTAGAGAGATCACTGGAAAACAGTAAGATTTGGCTGAAAAAGTAGTAGAACCCACTGTCTGTCTCGGAAAGTGGAAAACAAAACATTCAGGTTGGTCATAACTATACTTGTACATAAGTTAAGCAATCTGAAATCATATAGACGACTAGACACTTCCTGTGGCAACAAGCCGCACTGTAATGATTGATCACTGGTAGTGATGTATGTATTCAAATCTGGTTTTGAGAATTAAAAAGATGCAGCAAGTCAATAACAGCTAGTGAACAATAAGAACTAATAGCGAATAAGATTTCTTTAGATGAAAAAAAAAAATTGCTGGTGTGATTGAAAGTGAGGGATTAATCGTCTAAATACTAAAAAAAAATGTTTTTCTCATGACAGGCACTCAGTACAGACAGTGAAATGAGGTGGACAAAATACATAAAGGCGTACTTATCCTTCACATTCATTCATCCAACCTAATGCATACTTGCGGTTTTGGAAAAGATTATGCATCTGATAAGGAATGTACAAAAAAGGATGTTACAATGTCTAGGGTAGCTTTTTTTCTGGCATTGTCCATTTGTTTGTTGTATGTTGTTGGTTTTAGGGCAATGCGACAACATAAGGGTAATAGAGGCGCCCAATAGGAAAGTAAGATGATAGATTAGTTAAAAGAGCAGATAGGCTTTGACCCTGCCAGAGACATTTTTAAAAGAGAGATGATTTACAGTGGAAAAATACCATCTCTCGCAGACATTTCACAGCAGATGATTTACAAGGAAAAAATATCATCTCCCATGAAAACAGGCAAACACACACAAAGGCAAGAGCATAACAGAAAGAGCCAAGACTATCAGACAGAAAAAAAAAAAAAAAAAAAAAGGGAATCAGGCCATTAAGTGCTCATGGAAAAACTATTGATTCAAAGGATTCATACAAAATTCACTAATAAATTATTAAATAATCAATGCTAAAAACCAGACAAATAATAAAATGGAATATTCTGTAATCTAAATATATACTTTTGAAGCAAAATAAAATTTCTTAGGGCAGTTCTTCATTCATTCAGTTTCAGACTGATAATGATACGACATAAATGCCAAAGTGACTACAATAAAAAAAATAATGGAATTCATTGAATGTGTATCACAACTCAAATAATATGACAGACAACAAAAATTGAGACATTTCAACAACCTTTCCATAACCCACACATACTAAAGCAAAACCATGCCTTCACAAGTATATATGCATTTTAAGAAAAAGAAAAACAACAATGCACGTTAAATCATAGAGTCATACATAGTGAATTAAAATTCAAATCTATGCAAATGTTTCAGGAATGAAACAGGTGTGTAGGATTGGCACAGCAGCACTCTTCAATACGAAACATTGGACAGCACGATATTCTTTCTGTAAACGTTACAAAAATTTTATCTTCATGCAAAGGACATTGAGGAATAACACAAGGAAACTTAAAACACAATTGCTAATTGGATGAAACTTTTTGTCTTTAGCAGTAAGTATCTAAATATTTGTCAGCTCTTCAACTAAACTGTTTCCATTGATTTATGCAGTGATCCAATACTTTAGTTAAGGAATCGACATTGAGGTTCAGTCAGTGAATTGAAATAAATTTTCTACTTGGCCCTAATGATAAACTTGATTAAAAATTTTCAATCCATACTGTATTACTTTGCACATACTTTTTAGAAACTTGGGTGAGGAGATGAATGTTATCAGGTACACAGCCTTTATTAAATGTCACAATTATAGAGCATTGTTCAGAATCATACATCCAAGAAATGGTAGGGTATAGATGTATGGTATTGGTCCTTTTTTGTCTCTGTTACCTGTACACAATGCAATTTGGTGGTAATCTTTAAACGGCCAAGAAAAAATCAAAATAACTATACAGCTCATTCAATGCCCTTTTCAATGATGATTTTGGGTTTGAAATTGATCAATAAATGCATTTTTTATGAAGTTTAATACATTTTTTCCCAATGCCAAAAATCGGATAAACCAATGATAGTGAATGACTTCAGATTAATTTTTTTTTTTAAACTAAAAAAATGGTTTCAATACAGCTAGTTTTGTCAGAAGTTGGGAATAGTTATTTTTCAAAACACCAGAGGTATTCACGTAGTTTCTAAACCATTTGATTACGTTAACACTGGACCGTTATAATCGGCTCTGATTGGCCCTGACATGGTGACATTGCCTATGACACTCTTGACTCATAGGGTTAAAAAGTTGGATCAATGAAAAATGATAATGAAGTTAAAGGGTTAAGCTATCTGATTAGATTTTTTCTTTACCACAAAAATGAGGCCCCTCAAAATAGGCCTTAAAAGGGTTTAACCCTAAGAGTAGGATAATCAACAATGTTCATGCAATGATTTATTAGCACAATAATAACTGCATTCAACTTGCGACACTGATTAAACTCTCTTCCATAATTTGATTAAATATCACATTTTTGTCTGAGGTCACATAAAACAATCACACAGATCTTAACTGCTCTGTCAAAATTATAGCCATCATTGAACCCAACATCAATCGTACATCAGCTTGAAATGGTTGAGCTTTGAATAAAGTTTTCTGTTCCCAAAAATATCATTCATGAATAACAACACAAATACAGAAGTGGACAAATTATGTTTCTCTTTCATCCATCTTCTCTTGATTAAAGCAACATTTTTGGGAGGGCTTTTCTGAAATGAGATCACCTACAGCAAACAGTACGCAAACCTTCAACTCAAAAATTGCCAGGACAATTCAAATTAGCTTTGATAAACTGATAGACAAAAAGGTAACAAAATCACATTTATTCAAGACAAGAAATCTGGAAAAAAGCTCTGATGATACAGTGGACCTCGGATACAACAAAGTCATTGAAATCAACTGGTTGCTCTCATTGAATCCGAGGTTTTGTTGAGTGCAAGGTTTGCCTTGTTATTAGGGAATGTGCCTCATATCGGTAACCTTTACTCTAAATTGCTTTCTCCCTTACTTCTACCCTGTCAAACGTGCGGTAGAGGTCATTAATAATATAACTTCATGTTTTGTTTTATTTTTTTGCCGCATGTTGTTTTTGGTTAAAGTTAAAGAAGGAGAAAGATAAAACAGCTATAAGACTGGCTAGAAGCAGAAATAAACGTATGGCATTAGAACTCTATACTTGATTCAGTGTGTAGAATGCATTACCTAGATAGTTCAATTATTCCTGAGATGGCGAGAGTGTGGTATGGTCTGTTTCCCTACGACACTTCCATCGGCTGCATCAAGTTTTTGTTGACAAAACGCACATGTGTATTAGTATCTGCCTATGTGTACACTCGCGCATGTAAGTATAGTGTAGAGACATAGAGAGGCGGGGTGGCGATGGCAGTTTTGCATCTGTCACTCGCAGTAGGCACCATGTATTCTCACTACATACGACATAGTGAAGTGGTAGTGATAGTAATTAATAGGGAGGAAAATGGAAGAAAGTATTTCAAGAAGTTGATGGTTTTATTATTGTCCATTATTACGCCTTGGTTGTGCTTGTTTGATCCGAGGTCGACAATTTTGGTGCTAGTTGGATCCCTTTTATATTACTAACAGTTTATAAGGAAAAAAATGGGGATTACAAAATTTCTCCTCTGATCTCATCTCTCGTTCGATCCAAGGTTATTGCATCCGAGGTTTACTGTATCAATAGACAAAAAACAAAACTACAAAGGCCTTTTTCAACTGCGTATTCAAGTTATTCTCATACTTAATTACAAAGAAAATTGTTTACATTATGCAGCTCAAATAAAAAAAAAAAAAAATTTGTTATCAAAAACATTCTTTGAAGGTTAAGCGAAAAAAAAACAACCAACCCCAACAATTATTCATTTTCAAGAAGAAGAAACAAAAACTTGATTCAAAACAGACTTTGTAATAGAGGAAATGCATCCCACATAAATATCTATTTGAAGCAACAAACAAACAAAAAAAGAAAATACACACGCCAACATTAGAAAAATAGAGGTGGTTGGTTCAAAGAATACAGCATTCGGAAGTTGCCCAATTCACACAGTCAAGGGGTTACAGTTCAAGTCTCACTGATGGTTATTTCATAAGATCTCACTTTTTCTGAAAATAAATAAAAATAAAAAGACATCATTATCCTGTTTGTACAATCTCTTGAAATACAAAAAACAAAACAAAAAAAATCGCACTAAAATCTTCTTTTTAACACATTTCTAATCCTTCAGATCGTTTTGCTGCTAAGATACCCTCCACAGAAAACATACATTCTATTCAAGCTATTTTTCAACCCTTTTCTGGCAATCTTATTTATTTATTCATCGCTACATTTCTTCCCCAATCTTCATGAGGAAACACATTATTCTGATTTTTTTATACAACTACATCAATAACTTTTTAATGGTGATAAGGTGATAGTGATAACCGAGAGCACATTTAAAATGTAGAATTGTTGTCCAGACCCTTCATGTCAGTCGCTCCCACAAATCAAGATAAGCCTCATTGGGGAGGGCACAAACAGTAAACCAGATACAGTAACCCTAAGTCTATGGAAATTCAACACACACTTAAAAATTAAAATGATCAAAACTAAGACTTCTCCAACACTCATAGAAAGGTTTGATAAATTACATTTCAGTTTATTGTTTTTCTTGAAATGATAAAAAGCATGCATGCTATGCATTGTTGAGAAGGATAATTTCGAACAATTATTACTTTCATTGTTTCTAATACACTTCATGACTGTTAATTAAAAAAAAATCAGCTAAGATATACTTTTTAATACCATTTCCAAGGGTAAAAATGTTTCCCAGCTCTGGATAGGCACATAAAAACAAGGTGTTTTGAAAAAAACAAACCAATTTCATATGACAACATGTGGAAAAAGAGTACCTATAAAAAAAAACCTATACCTTTGTTACAAGTATTCTACTGATGATAAAATCAAGTTTCATCTTATATCTGAAAAGTGTTTTTAAATAACGTGTACCTCCCTATCTGCAGCAGGGGCAACATTAAGGAGACACAAACATTCAACCAGACACTTTCCCTCTTATACCAGAATCCTTTGAGCTGATAATTGCTTTTGATGTATGATTTTAAAAGTGATATGTTATATCAAAAGTTGCCTTGGTTTGTGATTGGTCATCCCACATTAGGGTTTTTGGATCTTGCAAGGCAAGCATATAGACGGCTACCTGCAACAACTGATTATCTCCACTTTTGGCCAAATTGGAGCTAAGCACACACCCTAGCTAATTTTTACCTGCTTGTATTGAATGCAAGACATTTTTTTTATCGACAAGGTAAAAAGTGGAAATCTCTTTACTTTGGCCAAATTGGAGCTAAACACACATCCTGGCTAATTTTGACCCGATTTTTCAATGCAAAAATGTTTTTCTGGTAAAAATTGGAGATAATCATATCTTGTAGGGAGCTGTCAAAATGGCACGAAGTCTTTGGCTCAGTTACGGCTTCTAAGAATATGACTCACCTGTCCTTTTCCTGGCACATTGTCTTTGTTGGAGACATCAGGATTTAAGGCTTGAGGAGAGTCCACAAAGACATTAGGTATACTGTTGCCAAAATAGATTTTAGTGTTGCTGCCAATAGCTTTGTATTTGAGCATCTCAAGATATTCAGAAGTCAACATGACCTGAAGAAAAAAAAAAAAAGAAAGAAAAAAAGAAAGAAAAGTACATACACAAAGCATCTGAAATAGGTAAAAATTAAGAATATAATGTGCATTTTAAAAAAGAGATTCAATTTCCAGCTTTTCAAAGTACGCCATGTGGTAAATCGGCTCATTGGTCTTTCTCAGTGAGCAGATATCACCTGGGCAGCAGCAATTATTGTTTGGCTTGAGATCGAGTAATACCCCATTAATGTATTACTCATTATGCCACGCAAGTTTAGGAATGGTGGACTGATCCTCTGCCTGCCTTCATTTCTTGTGATCCCGAGTTTTTCCTAGCTCCTTGGAGCTGGGTCCCGACACTGCTAAGGCAGTATGAAGTGATATGGATAACAAAACAAAGCTTTTCAAAGTTTGCTTAAAATGCTAAAAATCTGTAGCTTTTTCGAAGGAAAAAAAAAAAAGGGATTTTTCAATGGGAAAGGTATAAAGTTAACTCTAATTGGCCTTAACAAAAATTGAGTTAACTCTGTAAAATGTCATGTCTACTTTACTAGTTTTTCAAGGATCTCAGCCCTTTAATTTTAGAAATATACCATTACAAAGTTTAAGTTTTTCGGTGTCTGCAAAATGTAGTGAATATGCATGTAAAATTCCATTACCCAAACCTTCAGAACTTTTTTTTATTGATGGAGATAAATGGACATATTTGGTACCAAATTAATCAGCAAGCTGGGCTGTCCATGTAAAACATCATTGTAGGCCTGCCTTTGATTTGAAAATCTAGTTGAGCCAACCTAATAATTCCTATTTATCAACTCAGTTCAAATCAGAATGATTTCTATTTTGTTCTTTCTTGTAGTTTTAAAAGAATAGCCAGTACCTAAAATTCAAACTTGTTTGGAAAGCACAACAAAAGAATCAAACAGTATTTTTAGTCTGCATTTTAAAACCAGGATTTAACAGCTTTGAATTTTGCGTATCATAATTATGACAAAGTAAATTGCAAAGGATCAAGGTCTATGACTTTCAGTACACTCACCTTGTTAGCTTCAGCTTCTTTCTGAAATTTGTAAAACTCTGCATCTGCCTTGGCCTTTTCTTTTGCAAGATGTGTTGAATCTATATATATATATATAATAAGTTACAAGGATAATTTACAGTATAAAAATTATACAGATGTTTTACACTGGATAACATCATTTTTATCACACCTCAGGCAAACAACAATTGTAAGAACTGAGGTATCTCATTTCACACATGCAACTAGTGGATCCACAAGATATTGTCTTACGTCCACTGCTTTTCTTTATCTGTATAAATGATCTAACTGATGTCTGTAATTGCGATTGTAAAATTGTTTGCTTATGATACAAGATTTATGATTCAACTTGAAATTGTCTTATATAAAATGATTTGCATTCCTTGTTTGAATGGTTTTGTATCTGGCAAATGAAATTTAATGTTATTAAATGCAAGGTCTTGCACACTGGAAAATCAAATCCTGGAATTTCCTATCATGTGAACACAATAGAATCAAACATGTTGCCTGCAACTTATTGTGAGAGGGATATGGGTGTGTGGTTTGAAAGCTTGTTTTTTTATCAACATATTAACACATCTATTAAGAGAGCAACAAGACTTATTGGTATCATTCATAGCTTTTCAAACATGGACAGTTGCAATTTTGTTACTTACTACAATACAGATGCATGAGGGGATATATTAATTTATATAAGATTGCTCACAAGAAATATGATTTTGAGCATAAATTGTCTTTTTAAACATTCCCATGTTACATCAGCAGGAAGCGTATAATTCAAGATATATATTGAAGGCTGCAATGTCAACATGAGGCAAAATTCATTCATCTTAAGAACAGCTAAATTCTTGAATTGCCAGAAGGATGAAACAAAAAAATAGTGTATCGATAAACAGCTTTAAAAACACCATAGACAAGGAACTCTTTGCCAAAATGTACATTTTTGAAAAATAGCGTGACACAAAGACAATGTTTAACTGATATGGGTTGTTTTAGCATTATGTTTTTTATGATATTTCAAATATTCCAAATGACACATATGTGAGAATAACTGTATTGAGAGGGAATATATCGGTTTTCTAGTTTGCTACATTCAATTTTTTTTCTTTTCATTTAGTTCTTACCACAGGCCCTTTACTTCTTATACTTAAGCTTATACCTTAATTTTCATTAAAAATCAAATCATATTATTGAATTAATCATCAAACCACCCCATTAATATTTTTGGGAAAAGCTAAAAAAGTATTCAAAAACCAATTACCTTCGATTTCAGACATTTGTTTCTCAGACTCTTTCTCCCTGATTTTCTGTTCCCACTGAATTCTTGCTACTTGTGCATTTTTTTCTGCCTCTGTAGTAAAGATATATCAAAATTTGAGAAATAAAGATAATAAAAATTGTTAAAAACACAGTAGTTACTTTAAAATTAATGTAAACTGCGAGGCAGTGTTTAAAAAAGAAGTAAGTTCAATAAATAAAGGAAAAAAAATTGCATATGGATTCTAGCATTTCAACCCAAGACCAAAATGAAAAGCCAATAAACTTTGAGATGAAATAATGAATAAGAACAGAAGAAAAAAGCCCCACATAAAAACCACTACTTTTTCATGCAAAAATCTTTTACACACCAATGATGGCTCTTTTCCTGTCGGTCTCAGCTTCCTTCTCAATCACTTTTTGCTTCTGAATGGCAATGAGCAATTTTGTCTTTTCTCCCTCCCTGTTTGAGACGACAGTAAGAAAGTATCATAGAAAATATTCCAAAACAGCTTTTTCCAAATAAAATGGCTTTAAGGAATACCTCCAACAACAAATTTAAGTTACTATCACTTCCAGCACCAACAACAAAATTAGTGATAGCCCTACAAAGAGACAGGAGGTAACTAATGTGTAACAGGCCAGGAAAAAGGTAGTCAAGGAAAGGAGGAGGCAAGATAACTAAGGAAAAAGTCTAAGCATAATACAGGCATGATTATAATTTATTGGTGCTTACTGTCAAATATTTACTCTCCAATAACATCTACAGCAATCAGATAATTCTTTGAAGACAAAGCTGTGGGAACAGTATTGTGGTGGTCGAGATGCTATTGCTTGCTCGCTTATTGATGGCCAGTTTTGAACTCGTCCCAGACATTTTGTTGTGGTGTTTTCTTTCTTTCTGTCCATTGTCGGTACAAATCTTTCTCTTTGCCTCGATTACAGATGATTTCCAGCAGCAGCCCCTTCTCTACTTTTAGACCAGACTGAAATACTGTCATAGATTGTTTTTCTTAAATACCTATCAGAAATAACAAGAACTCGGGAATAACGAGATATGGTCTGGAACGGAGGCTCTCGCTATAACCGAGCTCCGCTGTATTTCTGCTTATCACAATTCAAAGTGAAATAAGTAAATCTTTAATTTTCCCCAAAAAATCAACACCTGAAATGAACAAGTTGACTTGTGCCTGACCATTGAAACAGTCATAGGGATAATTTTTTTATGCCTTGAAAATACTACAATAATTACTTACATAGATTCATAATTTTTGCGAATTTGCTCAGGAATTTTGGGCTTTGTCACTCGCACAGCTTGAACAGTCAGACCAGGAGCCATTTCATACAAGTCAGATTGTAAGGCTTTTCTCAAGTTTTCATCAATTTGATCTGGAGAATCGTGAATGAGAAAATGGGTGTTAATCTAGCGATCCAATCTTTTGGATGTAAAATAATATTAAACAGTTGTCACTGCCAAATCAAACCGTTTCTCAGCTTGCATTTTAGATGTAGCAATCAAATGCAATGGAATCTAGATACGAGTACTCTCGCTTGAATTCAACACTTGGCAGCAGTCTCCCTTTGCTACACCTTCATCCAAGAATTTTTGTTTCTGATAAAGTCAACAACCTCATTGCAAAACTCTATTGAAGTCGACACTATGGGACTAAATGTGGTGGTAAAATCATTGGAAAAGAGGAATGAGAAATAGTTTCACCTTTCAGCCACACAATGAACTACAGCTGAAAGCGATCCAAAGACCACATCCACATGCTACTATATTATTACACATGCATAATGCAATATAGGAGCAACTACAATCATGAATTACAAAAAGAAAATCCTATTGCAATGACCCTAAGAGAGATAAAACAATACATTTTGTGAGCTAGTACCTGAAAATAAAAAAATAGTTAAATTCTATTGCTAAAATTTTGTATTTCAACAAATTGTGAACGAAAATTGATTATCCTCTACAAAAGCAATTTATATTGAAGACCAATTATTATTGAGGGAAATCACTTTCTGAGACCTTACCAAATAAATCTATGTAGACTTCTTGAAGATTGTGACTGCTACAAAACTGATTGAGCTCATGATGAATCTTGTTGTAGATGAGAGTCTTGTCGTAATCAGCAGTGTAGTTTTTCACAATGTCATAAACTGAAAAATAAAGTTGACATGTTAATGAGGAGATACACATAAACAATTAACAAACAACACAGAAAAAAAAAAATTCTAAGAAAATCCAGTCCATTTGTAAGGACTATAAATATCTGGAATTGAGGTGGTGGATGAGTATACCTCATCTTTTGCATCAGTTCAACACTAATCTACTTCACATCGGTGCAGGGAAAATAAAGGTTTCCATGTTAAATACCTTGTCAAAATACTTGTTGATTAAATAAGAGAAACAAAGTATAATTAATTAAACCAGGGGTATCAAATAATAGAAAAATGTTTGAGTGAAAAGATTAATGGGTACAGCTACAAACAACTTAAAGCTTAGCCATAGAGTAGGTACTGTACCTACTTGGTTTGGTTTGGTTAATGGTGGTTTAGGGCCCCACAACACACAAGGGTCATAAAGGAGCCCAGGGGAAAGTAAGATGAAAGAAAAAGTTAAAAGAGATAACAGATTTAACTACAAACAGAAGAGGGATGATTTACACTGAAAAAAAATATCATGTCTCAAAAACACATATAAGCACCACAAAGAGATGATTCATAATGACAAAAAATATAATCTTTTCTGACAAAAAACAATAATGGTCAACACCCATGACAACATAATGGTCCGGAAAGACCTAGGATCTTTAAAACCCCTTTGTGTACAAAAGTACTCAGTAAGCTTACTTGTGACCTTGGAGTTATGTACCATGAAATTTGGGATGACCACTGATGAAACCCACCCAAGACAACGAAAACATGACACAAAAGAAAAGGGGAAAAAGTAAGACAATGGCTTCGGAATAAAAGAAAAGAAATAGAAGTAGAAGAGGCGATCAGGAACTCCCACTAACTGCCTGCTGTGGTTGGTGTGCAGGGGATGTATTCATATTCTCCAGGTTCCTGCGGGGGGTGCTGCACTTGACCGAGATCATGAAATAAGACAGCATCTAACTGTACATAAATTCTCTCATTCACTGCCTCCCTGAATTTTTGCACATGTAATAATGGTAAACGATTTATAAAATTAACATTTAAAATTGCCTTCACTTTGTTCTGGCTACCGTCTCTTTATATTCCAAGTCTTTTTGATATTTCGTTTCTTTAATCAATTCTGTATAATTCTGCTAGATCGAATACAGGCAGCAATCAACTGTAACATAAATCGACACATAAATGGAAGCAAAGATACAAAAGTAAGAGCATGTTCAGGCAGTCAACGTTTCCTCATGTCGAGAGAAGACTATATAAGTTAACTTGAATGTTTCAAAATGGATCATATCATTGTCACAATGACAGGAGTTGCATGGATAGCATTTTTTCCAATAATTAGCAAAAAGCAGAAAATAAACACACTGTTTCAAGAACTTAAGTTCTGTGATTTACAATCAGTAAAAAAAACTTCCGGTGATAAGAAATGATTAAGAACCAACCTGCCAAAATATCAAGCTTGTTGACAACTTCAATCCTTTCAAAATAGATGATCACACCACCACTGAAAAAACAAAGTCAATTACTTTAAACTGACACTTCTATGAATCACTGCCTCTTAAAACTAGAACTGCACACTTTATCAAGATAAGTCAAAAGCATCAATTACTACATGAAAATGAAAGCACATTATTAATAATAAGCAAACATAAACTACATTAAGAGAGGATAGTCAGAGTTAGAGTTAATATGAGTCTGAAATCTTTTACTGTAAAATTACCATTTTTGCCAAAAGATCAAGGTGTCAATATTAGCTGCCATATCATTCATTGCCTTTAGTCATCTTTGTGTGTGTATGAATTTACAAACCTAAGTCCTGATAGCATGATTTGTGAATATAATACCATCATAAACACATTACATAGATACTATCACAATCAATTTCTTCACAGGAATACAACTAATGCTTGAGGCTTTTATCTTACCTTGTCCCACAAGGCACATTTTTCACTTCATCAGTTTGCAAAGTAGTCTGTGAAAATAAGTCAAACAAAACAGCACTTATTGATACAAATATTTGTAATAAGAAAACAATCAAAAGACCACGACATAAGTAATCCAAACTTCAGATTAACATATCTCTGATGTCAGACTTATTATAAATAAGTTAAGTTCAAAGATTATGCATATCATGGGTATCTTAAGAAGATGTACCCAAAAATAATCTGATATATGAGTGCCAAAACCGGTTTTATATGGAAATGAATAGCAAATAGTATAGACACAGTGCCGAGGTGAGTCAAAGCCATAGAGAGAAAGGAAAAAAACAGGA
>JBCIKM010088930.1:0-14654 GCA_039654465.1 Melibe viridis | reverse complement strand
TTGGATGAATAAAGAATTATTATTATTATTATTATTATTATTATTATTATTATTATTATTATTATTATTATTATTATGTGTTTTTGCCCTATCATACTGTGACTATTTTTTATGATTTAAGTCTGTTTAGAATTGGCAGGGTTTTTTTCTGTTTTTATTTTGTGTGCTTTGATAATAGTGTTTGATCTTTATGTTTTATTTAACTTTTGTGTTCCAGGGGGAGTATATTTCTTGAGTGATCAAGGAAGATGTACACAATGTTTTTCTTTGGATGCACCCATAAAAAAACTCTTGTTCTATGAAGACAAAAATGTTCTGGTGACTGTGACCGAAAACCTCATGTTAACACAGCATGCTGTGTTTGGAGAAGGAGATACAAAAGAAATACTGAAAGTAAGCAAACACTCCTGGTATCATAACATTCCGTATGTAAGATATTGCTGTTGTTGGATGACGAGTTGGCAGAGAAATCTGTTCAGACGTCCTTTTTTTCTTTATTTTTCAAGCAAATGTGCCATCACATTATCAAAAATTTTTATATGGAAATTTATTCATTTGAGTTGTAACATGAAATTAAATCTTTGATCACTAAGCTCATAATTGTTCAGGACCAATAACAAAATGTTAATTTTGAATTTAAACTTTTGCACTTGTTATCTGCATTGTTTTTATCCTAATTCTAAAATGACTTTGTGTGAGCATTCAAAATTGAATGTGCTGGGTGGGTTGTTTTATTTTCATGTCTTTAATTGAATATGAGCAAATTACATGATTATCCAAAAGGATCAGGCTTATACAACCCCTACCATCAAGGTAATTTTATTGTTGATAAATTGAATCTTTGATTTTATGAATACTTTTTGTAGGTGAAAATGAGTGGCAGATCTGAAAACTCCACCATTACATGGGCGGGTAAGGGGCTGATGGCGATGGCCACTGGTGAAATGATGGTGAGGTGAGTTGTTCCACAAGGTCAAATATTTCCTGATGTAGTGGTGAGTTATTTATCTAAAAGTCCATCATGTGAGCTGAGTCATGGCGTAATATTTCATTGAACTTTATGATTCTGCCTTTAATTTCCATGTTAATTGAATATTATTTATCAATTTGGAAAAAGTGTTTGAATATGAAAAATCTCAATAGATATTAAATGTTTTCAACTCTCTATCCATCTTATCTAAAATTTGGTAAAATGAATGTAATTGTGTTATGTTTCCTTGTATTTGATTTTTTCATACAGAATGTGGGACCTGGATCAAGATGATAATTACATTTTGACATTGGAAGGTCACTCAGGTTACGACACAAATGAAGCAATCATGTGTTTGGCCTATAATAGAGATAATGGTGAGCCGGAAATATTTTTTTTCAAGATGCACAGAGCAGTCTGAATGAGAGCTTGTTAAACTGATTTTGCGTTTTGGTTCAATGATTTCTTGTTTTACATAATTTCATGCTTAAAGCAATCAAATAGCGCGTGTCAAATGTTTATGAAACAAATGCTGAATTCTCTAATCAATAGAAACGATATTTTACATAATAACCCTTTTGTTTTAAGTCATGAGTTACAAGCTGGGATTTTTGTAAACCGAATGATATATAGGTCCTCAAGGAAACAAATACTACACACTGTCATTA
The DNA here is from genome assembly GCA_039654465.1 of Melibe viridis. Lineage (NCBI taxonomy): Eukaryota > Metazoa > Mollusca > Gastropoda > Nudibranchia > Dendronotidae > Melibe > Melibe viridis. Next base: position 13,016 of record JBCIKM010088930.1, on the reverse strand, counting down.
ACAAACTATTAAAGCAAATTTCTTAAAAGGATTAAGTATCCTGTTGATAGAAGTGAACAAATCTAGCTTTTTTAATGGTTTGTTTGGGATAACCACAATGAACTTTCTTTCTGTTTGTCCTCACAAAAGAAACAAAAATAAAAGAGTTTGGACCAGGACTTGGAAAATGTGTTAAAAAAGGAGTGAGTGTCTTGTTTTGAGGTAGAGTATGACATGATTAAAATTGGGCAAGACAATCCTATGATTAACGGAGAATGAGCTTGAAGTATGTACGCTTCCTCAGGTGTTTTGGCTGGTGGAACCAACATGGGAAATGTGGCTCTGTGGAAGTACTCTCCTCCCATGGGCAATAGGAAAGTTGACGGGGACATGAAATGGCGGCTGCAAGCCCCTGCCAGTGTGGAGGGTCCCATCAGACAAATAGAGGTATTCCTTCACCTAGAGATTTGCGAAATTTGCTTGCATTTCCTTATCTCTTTAGAAGTCTGTTTCTAAAAAATCATTGTGACTTACTACTCTCTTGGTATTAGGAAGACAAATTTAATTAATTTTCAAATTCTGTCAATTATTTAGTTTATTTGAATGCTTTTTGTGTTAGATTTTTTATGAACACTTTTCATAACTTTTATATTGGTTCCTTCCTTTTCAGTGGAGCCAGAGTAAAGGTTTGATGGCTGTCAACACCATAGCTAATGTTTACGTGTTGTGTGAACAAGTTATGAATTTCAGTTATAAAGACCAGGTAACTGAGATTTTAACATTTTCTTATTTTTGAGCTTTGTCCTTTAAAGATATATTTCCAGTGTGTATTGCGAAAAGATACATTTAAGTCTTTTCGATTTTTAAAAATCATTTTGCTACTCTTTGACTTTGGTGTTCATAGGCGACTCTTTTTCATTCCTGTTAGAGAATGAAAGGGGAAGGTTTGATGCCTTTCTTTTGAGTTTCAATGTTTTGTTTTTCCAATGTATACATGTATGATCATCATCCATTGTTTTGAAATTAATCATATATCAAGTCATTCAATTGTTATTTCTCTAGACTGCTGTAGTGCAGTATGGCCCCTCAGCCCTGAGCATTGAAATCTTCGATGCTGGTCAGCACCATGACCTCAAGACAGAGATTCAAGTCAAAGGGATTTGCACGACAAAGGTGAGGCTGTAGAATATATGTTTATATGTTACACTTTTTAATGATAGTTGTATCAGATTTTTACCTGTTTATGAATGAAATATTTTCTTTTTTTTTTTCTGTTTTCATGCAGTGTTGTCTAGAATTTTATTCAAATTAATAGCAGCAATATTTTTTTGATACTTCATAAAGTATTTAAAAAAGAAAATACTACCAATGGTCGCATATTTATTTAAATTATATTGTACAATTCATAGAGAAGTAAGAGGTATCTGATGTGGACAACACCAAAAAAATTGATTCTTGACTTACTGTTTTTGATAGAAAAGTTGGCTGTTTAAAGAAGAAATTGAAAATTCTAACTTAACTTTTCCCTTTATGTCCCATGTAGGACTCTTTGGCCGTGTGGAATGGAAAGCGGGTTGTTATTTATGATTACTCTTCAGACAAAGCCATGATCAAGGCCTCAGGTTAGAATTGGCTAGAAGAATTGCAGTTACTTTTTTACTTACTAACTTATTTCCCTTTACGCAAGGTGGCATGTAGGCAGCAACAGAGGCCCTCCATTCCTGTCTGTCTTGAGCTATCCTCTGCATACTGTGCCATTTCAGGTGCCCTTATTTCATCTCCTTTTCTACAGTGGTTGCTTTTTTTATTTAACTGCAAATTGAACCTGCAGTATGTTTGAGTTGAACTTGCACAATGTGAATGATAATGCAGTATTACCTTTGAATTGTTGTTACCTTGTCTCACTCACCTCCTTCCACTAACTCATGTTGAGGTTTTTAAAACTGTTCCATCCTGAGACATTTTCTTTAAACATTTCAGGAACATTTGCCACAGATGCCATGATCATTGCACTATATGAACAAAACGTTTACACCATAGAACAAAACAAGGTTCAAGTTCGAACTTTTCAGGTGAGAGTTTGGTTACTTTTGATATTTACATAGATCATTAGTTTTCAGTGGTTGTTTTTATGAGGCTTGATAAAGTATCGTGTTCTAAATCATCTTCCCATGCCATAAGGTTGCAATTTTCTCAGATTTCTTTCGACAGCTGGATAAGGAAGGAACAACATGGGTTTCATGAATTATTTTATTCCATTGGCTTATTTTTTTTCATCACAGTGAAAACAAGTTATTAATGGAAAAGATACTGGATTTGCTTTTTTGTTGGAAAAAAACATGCTTGTTTTATCAATGCAAGACCTGCCAGAGCCATAGAGTTATGACAATAAATGGTCTATTACTGCATTTTCAGTTCATGATTTTTTTAGAAGATTTTTCTTTTACAGTAAGTGCAATAATTTGTATTTGAAAGATTATAACCAGAAGTAGAAGAGCCCATCAGGGACTCCCATGGACCACCTGTTGCTGTTGGAGGGCTTGAACTTCCTGCCGGCGTGCAGGGAACCTATTTATACTCGCCGATATTATAATATTGACTTACCTGACTTGAACACCCTGCCATCTCCAGGGCACAGTCAAACAGCTGATGACCTTTGCTGAGCCAGAGGGTCGCCCCGTCAGCCTGGATGTCTGTGGCAGTTACCTTGTTGTAGCAACAGATGTCGGAATCCTACGAGTCTACGACCTCTCAAGGAGGTGGGTGTATACATCGCAATATGCTTATTAAGTTACCTAGTATGCTTATGAAGAATAAAGAAAGGGATGATGATGATATTTATCATCAGAAACATTGGCTACCAGAGGGGGATAGCTTACTTAATTACATATTATTTTCTTTGTAGGTATTTTTAAAACTGATATATATTTACTTTTTTGCCTCTTAAAATTTCTTTTTTTAAAAGAATAAAATGTATGTTTTACATCTTTTATTTTCCAGGGAAGCTAAAGCACACAGTAACCCTAAAAATCTGGCAGATGTCATTCCTGGGTTTGGCTCCATCATTTGTGCCAAAGTGAACTGCTCTGGCAATAGAGTCAGCGTTCAAGTGATGAATGTAAGATGATGATTCTTTTCCCCTGTATCTGCATTTAATTCATGATTTCTACAGAAGACTGTGATTTTAAGGGTCAACTTTGTAACAATTAGTGTGCCATTTGTATGGATGATTGTCAATAGCTTGTGAAGGTTGATGAATACTGTCATTACACTTTCAAAACCAAAAAGTTATTGTTGCTATCAAGGTTATTTATGAAACATAGAAGTAATGGTAGGGAGCAGACACCTTGAATCAAAAATTGTGAATATAGTTGTATGAGTATGTTGTCGAGAGGAGGACAAGACGAAGCCGTAGAGAAAGGTAAATAAATAAAAAAAGAAAATAAATTGTCTAAAAATAGAGACTCAAGGCCGGGACTCAAACCACAGATCTTTGGATTGCCGGTCCGGGGTGCTAACCATTACATTACTGAGTCTGTCCAATTATGAACAATCCAAATTATTCAAACCTTTCTTTAGCACGCAAAATTAATACATTCAGTATTTGCAAAATTTTTTCTTTCTTCCAGCATGAGGGCAAGCCAGATCCCAAGATGTACTTCTGGGATGTTGATGCGGATACTGTCATGTATTTCAACTTTGAGACGGGTCGAGGGGAGCAGGATGACTACCCCGCACCGAAAGGGACGCAGGATGTGGATGATGATGACACCAATGATGCTGAAAGGTTTGGAATTAAAGAACTGAAAAATATCCCCATCCATCTCATTAACTGGTGTATTTTGTCTCTTCTTATATTTTTTTATAGTGATAATATGAGTTGTTGAATGTATTTATTTTTTATAGATCATTAATTAATTATTTTGAAGTCATCATTTTGAAATGTGAATGACAGAATGATGTGATAGAGCTGAAATTAGCCTTAAGAAATAGTAGATTTATATTGCAGCGAGCCGTTTGAGGGTCATAGCTTAACTAGGTGCCAAGACAAGATAAATGTAAAATATAGTGATAACTGTTTACCTATTTCTTCCCTACTACAGGAGCAAAACCCAGGCAGCGCTAGACATCGCAGGCAGGTGGCCTGTGTCCCAGTACTGGGATCCGTCAGAGCCAAAGCTGTTTGTCTGCGAGGCTTGGATTTTGTCCAGTGCTGTTGATCAAAACCAGAAAAGCAGGCATACATTAACCAAGATTGTTGAGGAAGGCCCTGTGAGTTGCTTGTCAAGATTAGATAATGCCTATCTGATTTTGGATTTCTAATTGATGTTCCACAAATTCATTCCTTATCATTTTAATACCAATAAAACTTGACTATTTCTTCAGTTACCTTTTTCATTGTTTTCTTAATGTGATCATGAATTCGTCTTTGATTTTGTTACTTTCATCAATTTTAAATTTGGTGGAAGAATTTTTATTTTCAAATTTGGAGGAGCAGAGTTACCATGGGGGTGTATGCGCATTATAAATTTATATCGTTATTATTATTATTATTATTATTATTATTATTATTATTACTATTATGGACTCAGTGGCTCAGTTGATAAAGGCATCAGACTCCAATGCTGAAGAGCATGGGTTCGATTCCTGCCGGAGCCATCGGACCAGCCACACTGCAACGCCACCTGGGTTGTCCCAGTCCTCCTTGGGGCAGACCCAGGAGGCACACCCCCCACCCCCCTGGGATCAATAATAAAGGGAGTTTTTATCCTCTTTTATCATTTTGAGTAAGTGACAACCTTCAAAATCTGTTTATCATCATTCATAAATATTGCTTATCTGTGCTGGTTTCACCTCTGTCAGGTTGAAGTGATGATCATTTCACTATTTTGCACACCTGAGAACGGTGTGTTGATTCAAGACAGCTTTTCCCTGCCTGAAGCTTACAGCAGGCTCATGGGCGTGGGGGTGCCTTACTGCTGCTTTACCCGCAAGGTCAGTGGACTTGTTATCAAGTAAGATAGGAAATTTGAAGGGATGTGTGTTCATATTTTACATGATGTAAGGCTTCTTTATAAAGGTCCTACTTTTTAGATTTTAGTCCTAATGTGTATTTCCATAATTGAATTTGTATAGCTATAAACATTGAAAATTTTGAATTTCTTAAAAGTAAAAGTTGTTATCTTGATTCTTATGGATCATCATAAGTCCTCTTTGACATAATTAGTTATTATGACACAATTTGTATGTTTCAAAGTAAATGTAGGAAGTTAATTCATTAGAAAATTTAAAGATTCTTGTGTAATATTTTATTTGCGTGAAATCGAAGTAATGGAGGGGAGCAGACAGAGATCTGCAGTTTGAGACCAGGACATGGAGGTCGACTTTTAATTAATTTTCCCTATTTATTTACCTTTCTCTGTGGCTTCACTTTGTCCTTCTCTTGACACCATGCGCATACAACTGTTTCCACTGACTTGATATTTTATTTGTACTTTTTGAACAGGGAGAACAGAACCAAGATGAAAACCAGGCGGATGGCAATGCTTCCTCCGAGGATACAGCTAAATTGGTGGCACGCAAGATCATGCGGGACTTTGTTGGGCTGGAAGGCAGCGATAAGACAACCAGAGATGCAATGATGAATTTCAGCTTTTTTCTGACTGTGGGAAATATGGACGAGGCTTTTAAAGCAATAAAACTCATCAAAAGGTAACATTATTTTGCAAATTTTGATTTGAAATTAATGGGCAGTTTAATGTTAGGGCCTTATAGATAATATTTAATATTGTCCTTGTTATATTCCTTTTCCTTTTGTGTGTGTGTGATATTCTAAGTGTTTTTTTCTCACTCTCATATTGAGCATTTCTAAGCATTTAGGTCCTAGAATTTTGAAATTGGCATTTTGAAAAAATATATTTGTTTCAGACCAACAGAATCTTAGACTGACTGTCAGTATACTGTATACATTTATATACATCATCAATAGGCTTAGGCTATTTTCGACTTCCAAAAGGTTGTTACATACCTCATGACCTAAGTTGGTCTGTGTCAATGACTGTCTTCTGTATCATTTCTCTGTGCAGAGAGTCAACTTTCTAAACATTGCTCCCTTTCGTAGAGTGTGTGTCCATTTTTGTGTCTCTATTCCTTCAGTTAAGATATGATAAGATAAGATATACCTCGTTGATCCAACTGGAAATTAGACTCTGTATGACATTGTCATAATGATTTATACGTAGAAAGATTTGTATTTTTTTAAATATATTTTACATTATAGGAGTTGATTTTTGTTGATACTGTTTTTATTCCTTTGTCATGCAAAGACAAATGCTTCTTCAATATGTTATCGCATCTGTTTTGACCCCAGTGAATCAGTATGGGAGAACATGGCCAAGATGTGTGTTAAGAGTCGCCGGCTGGATGTGGCCAGTGTGTGTTTGGGTAACATGGGACACGCCAGAGGTGCTAAGGCCCTGAGGGAGGCCTTGAAAGAACCTGAGCTTGATGCTCGTGTTGCTGTGTTAGCCATTCAGCTTGGGCTTTATGTAAGTCTATTGCATCCATTGTTTGATACTGTCTGATCCTATCTAGTATGTCACAGTATAACTAGTCAGAAGATCATTATGCATAGCATGGGTGAGCAGAATGAAGGTGAGATATGTGTTGTGAGGTACTATGATGCCATTTTTACTTCTCTGTATAAAAAAAAAAAAAAATTACTATCTTCTTGATTATGTGTTATCTAAATTTTATTTTTTTGGTTCTTTTTTCTTTTTGGCTGCTCTTACTTTATTTTTTTTGTAATTCTTTGTGTGTGTGTCGGGGGGGGGGGGGGGAGGGGGAGAATTAACTCATGTAGAAAATGTTTATATGTTAAATTTGTGCTAACTTTTAGCAACATGATGTTTGTATCATTAAACAGTTTGGGGGACAAAAAAAAAGAGCAAAATTTTAAATCAGCCAGATCTTTGTAAATTGTTTAAAATGCTGTAATCAATGCATACTGTTTGTTCCCTTGAATGACTGGCATTTTAGTTGTGGTAGGTATAACTGGTAGAAGAGAAATGCCTATCTTGATCAAGCTTGTATTATTTTTTTCTTTCTCCACAGGAAGATGCTGAGAGGTTATTAAGGAATTGCAAGCGTTATGATTTACTGAACGCGTTCTACCAGAATAGAGGAGAGTGGCAGAAGGTAACAATTGATTGTGATTAACCCTTGTTAAGTCAGAATGCCACATGCAAACTTAGGGAAGGAAATGTTTTTGCATGCGCAATGAATGCTCTCATAATTGATACTTATCTTTCTTGTATTTGTGGTAGATTTTTTTATAAATGTGCACATGTTGGTAGTTTGTGAAGCTGGCTTGAATTTCAAACTTAATTATTTTTCAACTATTTATCCTGTTTTATAGAAATATTTTTGCTAATATATGCAAATAAAACCTATTAGTATTGTCACATTTGCATATTACTAGGCCCTGGAGACAGCAGAGATGTATGACCGCATTCATTTGAGGACCACATTTTACAGCTATGCACGCCATCTGGAGGAAATGGGAGACACTCAGTCCGCCGTGCCCAAGTAGGTTTTCTCCCATTGGTTGCCTTAGTATAATAATTTGTCTGTACTGCTGTTATGTATTTGGGCACAGTAATATAATTTTTTCTCTTATCAAAGTTATATATATTATACTGTTTCCTAAAAGTCACAGCAATCTGGTTGTTTGTTAAGAACGTAAAATCTTGTTAATGACTTCTTCTAACTATTGCATAATATAACAGACACGTCCGCCATAATTTCATTCATCAAATCTCAGATTGCTTTTGGTTTTATTCCATGAATTGATACCCTTTTCATGACATTAAATGAGATCTTTAATTAAATTAGTTGAAAATTGATCTGCCTATTTATTAACGTCTTCTGAAACCACTGCTTGCCTCCTTGTGTAGCTATGAGAAGTCAGAGACTCACAGGTTTGAGGTGCCTCGGATGCTTGCAGATGACCCAGACCAGCTAGAGGAGTATGTCAGTAAGACCAAAGACAAGTAAGTCTACTTGGAACAGAGTAACCTCTGGATAATTATATTATTAACGCCAATCCTGAAGACACCAAAGATGGTTGAAGCACTAATTCTTATTCCTCTTAATGAGTTATATGATTATAATGGTGACCATTTTCCTGAGGCTCAATGATGTTTGAATCATATAATACAATGGTTGTTGTCCTTTGTTTGCTTAGGACGCTGCGCCGCTGGTGGGCCCAGTTCATGGAGAGCACAGGGGACATGGACACCGCCATCCAGTACTACGAGACAGCCCAGGACTTCTTCTCCCTGGTCAGAGTCTACTGCTACTGCAGCAACATGGAAAAGGTAGATTAGATCATTTGTACTTTGTTAATTGCTCTTTCTGTCGGGCCAGGACACACAGGGGTTACAGAAGTGCTCACAGGTAACAGTAAGGAAGGTCGGCTGAAATTAATAATTAAATGGGTGTCATTTTTATTATTTGTAAAGCAATAGTTTAATCAATCCAAAACCCAGATATGTCATAGATTGTTTTGAATTTTCCCCAAAGTTACGAATGTATTCTTAACTTTCGTAGACAATTTGAAAATACTTATCTGAAGAGCTTTTTCTGATGATTGCATGAATTCAAATCCTTAAATAAACTGACTCTAAAAAAGAAGGTCAAACTTTTATATGAGTTGAAGAAATAGTTGCGCAGTTACAAACTGAACCGTTTTTTGTTTTTTTTTGCGTTTTAGGCTGCTGAGATATGTAATGAGACAGGAGACAAGGCAGCCTGCTACTACCTTGCCCGTCAATATGAGAACCAAGATCAGATCAAAGAAGCCGTCCACTTCTTCCAGCGGGCCCAAGCCTATGGGAGCGCCATCCGCTTGTGCAAAGTAAGGAGTGATTGTGTTTATAACTTTGCGTCTTGATGCTACCTGAGAGACTTCACTGACTGTCAACTCTTAACTTTTCTGTATTATTTCACTTTAAACTCTTCCAAGTAATCGTTTCAATCCAGTGTTAGGAAGACAAAAGCCATATATTATTCTTCTAACTTTTTATGAATATAAAATCCGTCTTCCTGTCTTAGTTTCATGCATATTGATAAAGGGTTCTTTGTTTTAATAACTATCAGGAACACGGCTTTGAGGACCAGCTTCTGAATTCAGCCCTGATGGGTCGGCCTGAGGACATGATGGAGGCAGCCAGGTACTACGAGACCAAGCAGGGCTACCAGGACAAAGCTGTCATGCTGTACCACAAGGTAACAACTCCCTCCTCTCCATTTCTACTTTGCTATGCCTAGCACTTGCTGGATGCATTCTTCATGGTCAATCTGTGTTCTCCTTCTCTAATGTGCAGTGTTGGTGTAGGTGTAGCTTACATTGTTATTATAATAGTTATTATTATTATTATTATCATTATTATTATTATTATTATTATTATTATTATCATTATTATTATTTTATATCGGTTTCTTTTTGTAAAGTTGTTATAATCAGTAATAGAGTTATTTTTATTATTATCCTGATTTTTATTATTGTTTTCATAATGAATATCATTATTTTCAGTACTATTTTCTTTACCATTGTAATTAATATAACTTTTATAGCCACGATGTCGATAATTACTAATTATTCAATATCAGACCTGTATCCTGTCATTGCTAAAAAGTGGTTTTCTTTCCTTGCTGTCAGGCTGGTAACTACTCAAAGGCCCTGAACCTTGCCTTCACCACCAAACAGTTTGGAGCTCTGCAGCTCATTTCCAGTGACCTGGACGAGAGGGCCGACCCAGAGCTGCTCAAACGGTGTGCAGACTTTTTCCTGGAAAATGAGCAGTATGACAAGGCTGTGGACTTGCTGGCCATCGGGAAGAAGGTTAGAGTGGATTTAAGACAACCTCATCTCTCCTACACAAGATTTTATGTTCCAGCTTTTAGATTGGCGACTCCAACCTAGACTGTACCGGACCAGAGGCTTTCAGCTGAACCTGGCCTCCTAAGATTTATGGATAAATAATGATAAGCGTTATATGTACTGACAGCTAAAAGTAAATGTTATTTATGACCGCAGTCAACTAACAGGAGCCTTTATCAAACTATTTTGTCTGATGTGACACCACTTTTTCATGCTCTCCATTGTTGGCTTTGTATAAGATACATTGTGCATACTACGTAATTTCAACCTTCTGTTTTAGTTCTGGGAGGCTGTCAAGATTTGCATGGACCAGACGGTGGAAATAACAGAAGATTTAGCGGAGAAACTGACTCCAGACAAGGACTTTGGCAACGAACCGATGGAAAGGTTGAAGATCTTGGAGGCCATTGCGGAAGTATGTATGCATCAAGGGGCCTATCATCTGGCCACCAAAAAATTCACCCAGGCTGGAAATAAAATCAAGGTAAACAGTTATTACTGTATTCTACGCACACATAACTTTTGCCTTCATGATTTTTCATTGCTTTGTGCATGTTGTTCATTTATTTGTGTCTTATAGGAGGCACTCAGTTATAGTAAGGAATAGAGAAGAAAAGAATAGAATAAATTTTTATTGTCCATAAAAAGGCATTTGTATTTTTCCAAATCTGTACATGTAAAAATACTGATATCCATTGAAACAATATTTAAAAATAACAATAACAACATAATACATGAATAAAAATTACTCCATGCAAATAGAGTGATTAATAATAATTATAATCTTTATAATAATAATCAAAAAGATTTATGTTGCTGGAAAAAAAAGAATGATAGTCAGAGCAGAATAGATGTAAGAGATTGAATAAAGTTTCATGATAGTTTGGCTATTTATTTAACCAAGCGTAATTATAAAGAAAGAAATCTCAAAAGGACTTGTGGTAGTATCAGTCCATTTTAGCAATATTTGGTTTGAACACGATCTTCAGTAATTTTAGTATAACAAATTTTGGCGACCTACAAATCAGAGAAGACTTAAATAATTCATGTACTCGCATTGAGCTTTATCCAATAATGAAACAGTAAAGTGAAAACCTCTGTAATATTTCAACAATACTTTGATGTTGTTTATAAAATTTTATTTTCATCCTCTAGATGAATGTTACTTCACTCATACTCACATCCTTGTTCACAGGCAATGAAAGCACTGCTCAAATCTGGTGACACTGAGAAGATAACCTTCTTTGCTGGAGTCTCTCGCCAAAAGGAAATTTACGTGATGGCTGCCAACTACCTCCAATCTCTAGACTGGAGGAAAGACCCAGAAATCATGAAGAATATCATTGCTTTCTACACCAAAGGCAGGGCCTTGGATGCTTTAGCCTCGTTCTACGATGCTTGTGCTCAGGTAATGCTCGTAGAAGCTTCTCTCAAAATTTGGATCATTCCTGCCTTAAACATGGGTTTTCCGCTTTATAGCAGATTTCAGCTACCATCATGTCCTCTGCTATGTTTCTCCAATTGGTTTGTATCCCAGCATTGTGTGTAGATAGCACAAGTACATGTCATCTTTGTGTATTGAAATTTTTTATATCCTACAATATTAAGAGTTCAACAATAAACATCAATAGTAAAAATAATAGTAAAAAAGAATATGGAGGTTGGTCACGCACCACGTGAAGATTTCTCCTTTTTCAAAATTTGGAGCTGAGACCCATGATTATAAGAAAGAACAAATCAATGAAAAATTGAAATCTAAAGACTTTCTTATTTTATTTCAATAAAGCAAAGCAATTTTTTTTTTTATGTGGAGCTCCTTCTGTATTCTTTTGCATACAGAGTTCCCACTAGAAGTGAGGAAAAGTTGTTTCAATTCAGTTCAGAGTTTTTCTGTTTAGAGGTAGTGAGCAATAGCAATTTTAAAAGTTTTGTCTAGAATGTCATGTATAATTTCATCTATTAATGTTAAAATGTCTGTTATTTTTTCTTAAGAAACAATCAACAAACTTTTTTCATTGTGGGCATTTGTGATGGTCTTAATATATTTTCTACCCCACTGTAGATACTGGTTTTTTTTCAGTGTATCTGCAGATGTCTCTTTTTTCCAGTATCATCTTATTGATTTTTACTTTTGCTCTTTATTTTGCTGGCTGCAGGTGGAAATTGATGAATACCAAAACTATGAGAAGGCCATGGGAGCACTGGGCGAGGCCTACAAGTGCATATCTAAGGCAAAGATGGACGATTCGATGCTCCAGGAGGAGAGACTGGGCACCATCAAGCACAAAATGGCTCTTATCAAGCGCTTTGTCACAGCAAGAAGGTATCAGCCTGTTCTTGTATTGATTATGGTTGTTTTTTTTCTCTTTACTTTTTTATTGATTTTTAAGTGATATGACTGTCAGTTTTTAGAATCAGAAAAGGTAAAATAATAAAGCTGCAAATTTGATTCTTTTAGCTGGTTCAAAATTCAAAGATTTTCTAACTTTCACACAATATATGTGTATAGTAATGGTCTTGGGGGTGAGGGGAGGGGGCGGATTTCTTCTTTTAAACAAGTCTTGAGGCATTCTTTTAGAAACATTGACATTTAAAAAGCAGATAGAAACTGGGTAGTTTCAAGTGTGGAATGATAATGCTTTGTTATTTGGCCCAATTGAAGGGGTATCAATCAATATTAGGCTGCTCTCTTTCTCACATACATAGTTTGAATTCATTCCAACCCCTGTAGGGTTTATCTCTCTCCATCACTCCATCAAGGAGTGCAAGATTTTATTTTAATTTTGTTAACAACTCTTGATATTACTACTACTCTGACTCCTCTTGACTCTGCTCTGTTGTGACAGGTCCTATCAAGATGACTCTGAAGAGGCCATGAAGCAGTGCCAAGTGTTGCTGGAGGAGAAAGATCTGGACTCAGCCGTACGCATCGGAGACATCTATGGCTTCATGATTGAGCATTATGCCTCACGAGAACGCTGGAAAGCTGTAAGTTGATTACCTTTATGGAGAAGAAAGAAGAAAAGAGGAGCAGGCACTTGTAATAGATGAAAATGAATAGCAAATAGTATAGACACAGTGCCGAGGTGAGTCA
>JBCIKM010088820.1:0-14655 GCA_039654465.1 Melibe viridis | reverse complement strand
ATCAATCAATCAATCAATCAATCAATCAATCAATCAATCAATCAATCAATCAATCAATCAATCAATCAATCAATCTATCTATCTCTCTCTCACACAAACACACACACACACACACACACATACATATATTATTTCTCTTATCCACAGAGCACGCAACGTTGTCTGTGGCCGTGTGCGAAGAGGTATTTTGGCCCCAAAACACATCCCGACGACAAACACCACCTGTGGTGGAGAGGCCATAAAGGGAACACCTGTAGCAATGCGTACATTCGCTATAAAATTACTATATCCAAAACAAAAAAAGGAAGATAAAAGCCACACACGAACCATAAATACATGTGACACAAAAACATGATATCACAATAAAAATTATTAACCATTGTCAATATTATTTTGATGATGACTATTCGATAATGATTAACTAAATTCTTCGTAACTTCCCACCAGGTTTCGCACCCAACGATAGTTTCTACGCTACCTTCACATTGATTTGTGGCTGGACAAGCGCTAAACAAAAATAATAATGAAGGCAACAGGCGGGTTTCTTGGACATAGATGTGACCCGTCATACACCCTCAGAGTGTCGGGAGTAGGGGGGGGGGGGGGCTGGTGCATTGCAAGCCATATTCTAAATGCGTGCACTGTATGTACACTGCATCTTTCTTTTTGTGCAATTAACAATGTCAGAAGAATTATGACGGACTTTACAGTTTCATGTTAGCTTTAGTCCCTTAAAAGTTAGTTCAATTCAATGACCTCTCACCTTTTTCAATACGTCTCTGTCCGTTCCTGGTCAATCAAGGATTGTATGTTTTTTTCCCCTGATTATATGACTTTTTGTGATCTATAGTACTCTTTTTGATGGTTGGCAGCTCTGTGATGAAGATGAAGATGATGATGATGATGATGATGATGATGATGATGATCATGATGATCATGAGAAGGATGCCTAATTGTTGTGATATGAAATAATCACTGTTATCTGCAGGTATGCCTGGCCCTGTGTTCAAAGAGAAGCTGCACGACATGGCCTTTGGTGTGGGCGATTCGGTCATCCTACGCTGCGTCATTGTCATGCCACCAACGGCAACCTGTGTCTGGTACAGGAACGAGGAGCTTCTGTCCGAGGGACCTCGTCTCAGGGTCAGTCCGTCAGCCTCTTGTATAGTTTTGATGGTGATGGGAGGGTGAAAAAAAAATTATGAGGTACAAGAGAGAGGAGAGAGAAAATGAAAAAAAAAGAAATGCTCTGTTTTGTTCTGTGGTAAGACAAACAGCAAGAAGATAATTCTATAGAGATGATTTGTAAATTTTTTATTTTGTAATACTTGTCTTTTGGGAACAAATATTTGGAGTTACTGATGATTTTGTTCAATTATATTCATGCCGTGATAGATTCTATGTATGGAAATGAGGTAATGAATGAAATAAAAGTTGTAAGAATTTTAAAAAGCCAAAAATTATTATAAGTTGGTAGTGTGAGGTAGAAATAATAAGTAATGCATAAAAAAAAGGGACCATAGATTATGAAAAAAAAACAACCACATAAACAATTCTTGAAACATGTACCGTAACTGGCTCTGAAAGTGAATTGAAACAAGCAACTTTGTTTCTGAAAAAAGAAAAAAAGTTAATTATTGTTTTGGTTTCTGTTGCCAGATGGCCCTGGAAGAAGATGGGGAGGCTACTCTGACTATCCGCACTGCCAAGCCCTACGATGCCGGAGTGTACAAATGTGTCGGCAGGAACAAGTTTGGCCGAGTCTCTAACAGGATGAGGCTCCGGCTCGGAGGTTTGTTGCATTTCAGTTTTAGCAAAATTCACACCTGTTGTTAAGTGTTGGCAGTGTAAAGTTTTCTTTTTCGTTCCATTGTGTCAGCTTGACTATTTTTTGTAGATTTTAATTTCATTATTTTGCTTGGTTTGCAGCAACGCATGCCTTTTGGATGCAAATGATGGACCAATGGATAACTGGTCTTGAATGATAATCAAATATAGGATCAGGTTTTTTGTCCAACGTATACCTACTGTTTCAGTTTTTCTTTACTGTTCAGCTCTCAAAAATTGCGATTTCTTTTCTTTTAGATGATTATGTTACATGAAAGGGTTGTTACAGTCTCACACTTTTCTCTGAGGATAGATAATATACATAACATGCTTGTTTCATCTCACTCTCTGCCCCCTCCCCCCACCCCCAGATGTTCCCGGCAGACCAGGACGTCCAGTAGCCAGCCAGGTATCCAGTACGGAGATTGTGGTCATCTGGGAGGCTCCACGCTTTGACGGCAACTCTGACATCCTCTTTTACAAACTGGACTACAAAACTCATGGTTTGGAAACATTGTGGCTTGCGTATAATGTTTGGTCTTTTAAAAAAGAACAATATTTTATTAGACGCTACTTTCTCTTTGTGTACAAGTGGCTCATTAACTCCCAAGAATATTTTGCAAAAGGCTGCCATCAGAAACAACACTCTCTATTTTTTTACAAGGGATAAAATAATATTTTTTTTTTTTTCAATCCTTGGAAGAATTTCTTACTGCAGCATTTGTAATTCTATAATGAATATGAAGAACACAGTTGGCCATCCACATGGATGTGTCAGTTGTATAGTAGCATGTAATGTGTAAGTGTTATAGTAGTATGTATTGTGTAAGTGTTATAGTAGCATGTAATGTGTAAGTGTTATAGTAGCATGTAATGTGTAAGTGTTATAGTAGTATGTATTGTGTAAGTGTTATAGTAGCATGTAATGTGTAAGTGTTATAGTAGTATGTATTGTGTAAGTGTTATAGTAGTATGTAATGTGTAAGTGTTATAGTAGTATGTAATGTGTAAGTGTTATAGTATTATGTTTTGTGTAAGCAATATAAGTAAGAGTGATAGTAGTATTTCATGAGTAAATGTTTAAGTAGTATGTAATGTGTGAGTATTGTAGTAGTATGCTATGTGTAAGTGTTATAAGAGTATGTATTGCATGAGTGTATTAGTAGTATGTAATTTATATGTGTTGTAGTAGTATGTTAATTGTAAGTGTTATATTAGTATGTAATGTGTTAGTGTACAAATACTATGGAATATGTAAGTGTTATAGTAGTGTGTCTAAATTATGCCCGCATCGACAGTAATACTCAGTTCCACTGATTCAGTTGATATATTTGAAGAAGAAGAAGAAGAATATCAATTCAAACTGGTACTTTGATTAGATAATATCAGACTTTATACTAAAAGGAAGTTGAACAAAGTTTGCAGTGCTGGGCAAAATCCGTCTGCATCCGAACCTGCTGGCCTTGAATTCTAATATGGCTGCATTTTGCTCCCCCACACAGCCAACTCACGCTGGGTGACTGCAGCCTACACGCCAGAGGAGGCAGCCTTCCTGTCTGACCTTGACCCCAACATGGCCTACATGTTCCGTGTGTCTGCCACCAACAGGATTGGCACGGGTCATTACAGCTGGGCCTCCGTCCACATCTCCACACAGCCTGAAGGTAAGCCAATGTGGCAACAGGTGTTAACTCTGAATGGTCCCCTACTTGCTTAATTTGGTGTTGACTGGCATTAAACCCTTTTTATTTTTGTTGATGACTGTGCGGCCTTCATAAGCTTTGTTTTTTGATGATTTTAGGGCCCTACAACACATGAGAGTCACAGACGAGTCCAGAGGAAAGTAAGATAATAGTATTATTAGTTCAAAGAGGGAACAGATCAAGCCACAAACAGCAGAGAGAAAATTTACACTAAAAAGTAAATATCATCTCTCAAAACACACATCAACACCACCGATAGATGATTTACAATGATAAAAAATATCATCCCATATCAAAAATAAGCAATGGCCATCACATATAACAGCATTATGGCACATGAAGACCCAAGATCTTTAAACCCCCTTTATGTACAAAAGTACTCAGTTCGTTTAACTTGTGACCCTTCAGTCATGTACCAAAAGGCATGAAATAAGGGATGACCACTGACAAAACAAGAAAAACAGGACATCACAGAAAAGGAGAAAAATTAAGATGATAGCTTCAGTGTTAAAGAAAAGAAACATAAGTAGAAGTGTCCACCAGGGACCCCCACCAACCACCTGCTGGTAAAGCTTGGTTTTAGGTGTTCTGTGTGTTGACTTGCTATATTAATGAAAGCTTTTAAAATCAGCCAAATATTCCAAAAGATATTTCGTCAAAATTTATCAGCAAAAGAGTATTTGATTAATTCAGGCAAATCAGTCGTTCATCACAGGGCCATCCCCTTGTTTATGACCAATGTCTTATTCATCATTATTGCAATTCGAATAGAAATACCTACTGTTATATACTTGCACTAATCTTATTTGAGTCTGTCATGAAATATCTGTCACATTCCTTAGCAGCCTGTGGCTGATTTATGCTTACCATTTCCAATGTGATGTACA
The DNA here is from genome assembly GCA_039654465.1 of Melibe viridis. NCBI lineage: Eukaryota > Metazoa > Mollusca > Gastropoda > Nudibranchia > Dendronotidae > Melibe > Melibe viridis. The sequence goes on along the minus strand of JBCIKM010088820.1, from coordinate 10,238 downwards.
GGATCCGTGGCCATCACAAGCGACGCCTACCTGAACCTGTCGTTGCTGAAGGAGCGCCAGCAGCCGGAGCAGCCCGCCCTGCCCACGGAGTATGACGACATCATTCCAGAGGCAGAGCTAGAGGCCAAGGAGGCGGAGCTGTCCGTGACAAAGGCCCAGCCAGACACTGTTTACAATCTGGGCAACCTTCTGTACAAGTAAGGCGATGTCATCCCTTGAATATGCTTTTCTCTTATCATTCTCTTAACCATTAACTTCCCATGACTTAACCAAAAACACATTCATACTATTAAACAGTAAGGGAAATAACCCTGCTTGACTCAAGGACAAATTCATACTAAAATATTCATAACTTGATCAATAATTGAAAAATAAAAGAATTTAAGAACTACTAAAATGTACAGAAACGTTGTTCCTTTTAGAGGATATTTAGTTTTATTTGTTTAAGTTAAAAAATTTAATTTGAAAAAATATTGGGAGTGGATAAACAGAGGAATTCCATAGCCCAAGGCATTGTCCCTATCCACATCATATTCTTCGTTTTCACTCGCAGAAGCTTCTGATTGCTCATCACCTTAAAATCAGACGTCAGTTTTTCAAATTCATGTTTGAATTAATAAACTGTTAAAAAAGAGTTACACTGAACCAAATCTTGAAGAAAATTAAAAGCCTTAACTTAAAAAAACGTAGCACTGGCTAGAATAGTTGTAACAGCAATTGGTAAAGATAAAACAAAAGTAAAACTCTTCTCGTTTCCGATGCACGCTGTGTTGCCAAATTAATAGCGATTTAGTAACTATTGTTTAACGGGCGATAGCGCCCAATGTGGGAAGTTAATGGTTAAAAAGACTGTTTCTGCAATTAAAAATCCTTTCGTGCACATTGATATGTAATTCATAATCGTCCATTGCAGGGGCAAATTCTACGAAGACAAAGCAGTCACTCTCCCATCTGACAACGACAAGCCTTTCATTCTCCGCACCATTCTGTCCTCCAAGGAGGCTGCCATGGAGGAGTTCTCTATCCTGAAAGGTCTCAAGCATGAACGTATACTCCGGTTGTACAACTGCTTTGAAGCAGACGCCTGCATCCATTTTGTCCTCGAGCACATTGAGTCGGAGTACGTGGCTCGCCATTTGTCACACAGACGGAAGTACACGGAGAACACAGTGGCTGTCATTGTCAGACAAGTAAGATTTGATTTTTTTTTTTTTTAATTGAAAAGTCTATGTTTTGTTTTGTGTGTTTTGTTTCCCTGCGTTATTTCACATTTTTTTACTCAGCCAGTGCATATCCAAATTATGAGTCACACATTTGCCAAAAGCAATGCAAACTTATCACACCTAAACAAAAAAAATTACTTTTGGAAGGAGTTTTTGTTATCTATTAATAGTGAGGACAGCTCACCAGTTATTGTTTGTTTATTTATTGGAGGTTTTAGGGCCCCACGACACATGAGGGCCATAGAGGAGCCGAAAAGAAAGTAAGTTGATAGAATTAGTTCAAAGATGGAACAGATCAAACCACAAACAGCAAAGAGATTATTTACACTAGAAAAATAACATTGTCTCTCAAAACACACATCGACACCACCAAGAGATGATTTACCGTGACAAAAAATATCACCTCACATTGCAAACGAGACAGCAAAAACAGGACATTAGCTTCAGTGTAAAAGATGAGAAACAGACCCACCAGGACACCCACCAACCACCCGCCGCACCAGTTACGCCCTGCATTGAGACAAGACTGTTCAGTAATGCATGTGCACACAGTGAAGACCTTTTCCTATCCGCTGACACATTAGTCTGCGAGGAATTGAAAAAAAAAAGAAGCCTTACCAAGTTTTGCTCAATTGGAATAACAATTGTAAATCTTTCAAGAGTTAAGAGTAAAAATGTAGACAATTATTATAATATACACAACCAGTTCTTTCTATCATCAACATCCCCCATCAATGTTTCAGGTCCTGTTTGGTCTGGAGTTTCTGCACAGACAGGAACTGGCCCACCTCAACCTGCAGCCAGCCTCTGTCCTTGTGTCCAAACGTGAAGGACCCGAAGTGAAACTGGCCGATTTCTGCTGTGCCAGGAAGATTGTGGGGCCTGACGGGGAAATGGTGCCCAGATTGGGGCATCCTGAGTTTATGGGTGAGTCATTCCTGAATTATGTTTATTATCAAGTTCCCATAAGAAAAAAAAGGTTGCAATTTTTTTTTTACATTGCTGTCACTGTTATGTCATTAAATGCTAAAATTCCGAACATTTTGAGTTTAGTCAAAAGACGCAGTAGTTTTTTAAAAGCCTTGTAGATATCAAATTGCATCCAACCTCCTTTTTTTGCAGCGCCTGAAGTGATTGTGCAAGATCTGGTAGATTCTGCGGCTGATGTGTGGGGTGTGGGAGTGCTCGCATTTGTCCTGTAAGTGCGCACATAGAATGTGAAATAATGAATGCTTTAGAGGTATCTTTCAAGGATGTCATTTTGTTGTCAGTTTAATGGAATAATGAGAGTAGATGGCACCAGTGAACTGCGTGGGAGTTCAAGGTTGCTGATAACCTGTGAAGCATCAATTACAGTATACTGAGGTAATTTATTTTTTGTGGGATCTGAAAGGCGGCACTGGTGCAAATATTAGACCAGTGTTATGGGAGATGAGCAGCTCACTGAAAGAAATTGTTTGAACAATTTTTGTTACTGTTTTCTGTTTGTTTGTTTTTTGTTTGTTTGTTTGTTTATTGGTGGCTTTAGGGACCCATGACGGTCATTGAGGAGTCAAGGGGAAAGTAAGATGATAGAATAAGTTAACAGATCAAACCACAAACAGCAGAGAGATGATTTACACTAAAAAATGAATATCATATCTCAAAACACATATTGACACCACCGAGAGATGATTTACAATGACAAAAAATATGCTCTGTCTAAACAAAAATAAAACAATGGCCATCTCTCATAACAGCATTATGGTACAGGAAGACCCAGGATCTTTAAACCCCTTTGTGTACAAAAGGACAGGACATCACAGAAAAGGGGAGATGATAGCTCCAGTGTAAAGGATAAGAAACAGAGCAGGGCCCACCAAGGACACCGAATAACTGCCTGTTTACTGTTCTCTAATTTTCAATATCCTTATTTAAAATATTCTTAAGGGTCTGAATATAACCATATGGCAGGCCAAAAAAATAATTGTTTTAGAGTGTTAATTTTTGTCTTCCCACAATGAAGCCTCTTTGCTTTGGTCTGTATCCACCAGCTGTGTGAATGTGAAATGTCTTGTTATTTATTTGTAGCATAGGTATGGAATACTCTTTTGATTTGGAAGAGATTTGCAAAAAGCACTTCAAAGTCATCTTTTTCATACAGGTAAAATTTGTTTATCACGGGAAAGAAACCAAAGTTTCCTGCAAAAGAATTGTTTCTAATATTGTTTGGTTTTCAGACAATGTAAATTTGAAAAGGTCTGAAGGGATTTTGATTCAATTTTGTTTAAACCTTTTTTCTGTTCTTTATATTATCAAGTTTTCCTTTTTAATTTAACAACTCTTGAAAGACCAATCAATGACGCTTATTTCAAATTACTCTCTTGACCCACCAGGCTGAGTGGTTTGTCCCCCTTCAAAGGAGACACCGACATCTCCACGCTGGTCAACATTGCTTTCAACCGCTACGACGCGGCTGACCTGTACGAGAACATTACCACCGATGCCCTCAAGTTTCTCTACAAGGTCATGAAGAGAATACCAGGGTCAGTACCAGCACTCACACTCACAACAGTCGGGATATCATGGACATCATTTTCTTTTTTTTCTTCTGTAGTTGTAATGGTAGTACTACTCCTACCACTGTGTATCTCTCTCTGCCTTTCTCAATCTCTCTAACTATCTCTCTATCCATTTATGAATATGCTTTTATCACTCTCCTTCTGTCATCTCCAACAAGTGGGCTCGTGGGCTCTGTTGATAAGGCATCAGACTCGTCCCATGCTGATGAATGTGGGTTTGATTCCTGCCGGTGCCATCAAGACAACTACACTTCTGCCCCGTGCTGCGCCTGCCGCCTGGGTTGTCCTCGTCTTCCCATGTGACAGGCCAGAGAAGGCCATTTCTCTCTCTCTCTCTCTCTCTCTCTCTCTCTCTCTCACTCTCTCTCACTCTCTCTCTCACTCTCTCTCTCTCTCTCTCTCTCTCTCTTTTGCATAACATAATTTTATTTCTAAGTCTCACATTATTTTTGTTATGGTGCATTCATTTAGAGAATCCAACCAACAAAGCTATCTTCAGGTGTGTTTTATTTTTCACCCCAAATAACAACCTGTTCACAGCTTTTCATTAATACGTCTTTTGTAAATGAACAGTGCTCTGCATACTTTCTTTATTCTTTCCTCAGCAATCGCTTGACCGTTCAGGAATGTCTTGACCACAAGTGGTTGCAAATGACAGACAAGCTGACCAAAGATAAAGATGAAACGGTCTTCCTGTCCAACAAATTAGCCACTTTTGTCCAGCAATATGACACCGATCAACAGAGAGAAGACTTCACTCAAGACTTCCGCAAAGTTGACCTGCCAATCAAGATGGCAGTCATCCTACCTCCTGAGGAGAGAGCTCGCCTTCGAGAAGAGGCCAGCAAAAAATTGGTAAGTGAACACAAACACTTTTCCTTGCACTCTTGAAGATTAGGTACTTGAGGCACAGTGAAGGTTTCAGCTTTTAATTTTTTTTTTTACTTTAAAGACCATTTGTGCATATTTTTCAAGACTTATTTTCTGTTTCATCTGCAAGCATGCCTAAAACTGCTATTAGACTTAGTATCAAGTTTTTCTTGTCTTCTTTTATTTCATTTCACTTTCACTTTCAGTGTAAAATCTTTCAATTTGTCTTCTACTTGAAAATGCTTTCTGTTGTACAGTACTATTGTTGTTTAATTATCATTGTAGACTCTTGTTGCATGGCATCTCTATGTTAATAACGTAGTATTTCAAAGTAATAACTGCTCACTTAGTTACATAGACTAACTGCACTCATGGTGAGTTATTCATTTTTGTAAAATGTTATAATTGTCAAATGTATTGTATGTCTTAGTCTGAGCAGATGGCTGCTAGGGGTCAAAGGTCAACAACCCCGCTATCAAAACCGACCTTGAGTCTGGTTGAAAGGCTGCAGATCAAGGCAGACAAGCTGGCGGCAGAAGCGGAGAGAAGGAAGGCAGAAATTGGGAAGAAAGAAGGAGAACAGATGGCACGGATAGAGAGAATGAAGGGCCAGATCATCAGCTCTGAGGCCAGTGCTGAAATCAGAAGTCAAGAGAAAACCGTTCATACTGAGACTAAATACCAGACTGAGAGAGAGAAGGGAGTGACGACTACAGTGACAAAGACCGTAGTCAAAGTAAATACCTCCACCTCAGACACACATGACAGTGACGATGCTCAGTCCTTCGAGGACATGAACCAAAGGATTGAGAGACTAGCACAGGAAATGCTGGATTCTGCCATGACCGAAGCTGTAGACAGTCAAGCAATCTCAAGCAAGACACCTGAACCCTCAGAATCTTAACATGGCTGTTTGGAATATGAACAAGGAGCTGATGGTACTTTTGGTGTGGAATGGGATGCTTTTAAAACTGACACAGACTTTTTGTGCCCCCTTGTGAAATCATTCACTATTTGCCTCAGCCCTGTAGTGAAAGGAACTTGTAGTTCAAGTTTGAGCTCTCCTTTTTTCCCTTTGTATCTTTGTATTTCTGGAATGATACATTTTAATGTGCTATGTGTTTGGTTTGCCTGTTCAGTATCTTTAACCCACTGAAATGCTTATACTCATTCCCCCGGCATTAAGAACAGAGATCTAGTACAATTTAAATAATGTCACCCTTTGAGCCAACCCATTTTTAAATTTGCCCTAACAAGATAGTAAAGTTGTAATTCAATCATGTTTGGTATCAAATTGAAGGCTTTTGAATGAAGTTTTAGTCTATATATTAAGTTTGAGGGTCAGTAAAGTAGAGGAAAAAAAATAAGGAAGAAGATGGAGGGACGAATGTTATATTATATGGCCAAAAATCGCCTACCTTGTATGCCATTAGCCTACAGATTACGTTAGGATGATGATCAATGTACGTCAAATGGTTCTGAGATAAAATAGTATTCAATTTCCTTTCAGTTGATGTAGGATATGTTACTATTGAGGCCGGGTTCATTACTTTGGACTTGATCTAGTACAATAAAAAAAAAAATCCCGATATTTTGAAATACACATCTATAAAAATTACTGACTATCTGGCTTTTGATGTCTGGAACTCAATAAAAACTTGTTACCAGGATGAAATAAAAATTATTCAAGTCTATTCAACTACAGCAGTCAAATTTAACAATTAGAACATTTACTGAGACACAGCTTTCATTCGTGGAAATGAAGTGTGTATGCAAACAAAGACATTCATAAATAAAATTCCCACAAAGGGAAACAAAAGTGATTAGTTGAGAAGTTGTGTGAATAGATCGACAACCGAGTCATCTCTCCACCTATTGGCCGCCATTGCAGTGATGACTGAGTTGTCACATTTTGATTTTTTACAACAACAAAAAATCTTCTTACTTCACGGCATGTGTATGATTCCCTAATGAACCACTTGGCATGGACACCCACAGCTCTGACTTGCAGAAATATTTTATTCTTTTTTTTTTTTTCTCCCCAAAATACGGGAGAAGCTAGGGCATACGAGTAATGTTATCATTGTGACAAGTCCTGAAGGATGCACAAAGCAGGTATTGTATGTAATCTTACAGAGTAAATTGCACATAAGAAATGCTTTCTTTTTCTTTCAATATTTGATAACAATATTTTAAATCTGTTACAAGCTTCAAAATTCAAGATTGTTTGGTGGAAAGTTTTTTTTCTCCTTCCCTCACTTTGTCCAGCTTTTATCAATTTGTGAAGATTTTTATGACATGATGATGATAATTGAGGGCAAACTGATCCCCCCTGGTTCTGCGTCCCTGCCTCTTGCTTGATGACGTGCCCTCTGAAGTTGGTGTGCTTAACAATTCATAGGATGAATTCAGGGAAATTCATTCATCCTTTTTTTTGTCTATCTTTCTTGATTATTTTTCTCTTTCAATTCAAATAAGAAAACTGAATTTATGTATAGTATCTTTCATGAAAATAATCATTGCAAACAGAAATAAGTTCCAGAACAGGAGTCACAACTATCGTCAAACATACGAAATTCTTACTGTACGGAAAGAAAAAAAGATTGTGAAGGAACAGTGCCTACAACTACAAGAGACAAAGCTGACAGCTGTAGCGTAATGTGGCGGGGGGGTAGGGGCGGGGGGGAATAGAAGTAGTCGATGGAAAATTTAACATGTTATATAACAATTGATGTTATATGTTCTTTGATAACATGGCTTCCCACTAGTCAAAATCTGTTGTAGCCTCTTATAGTTCTCAAGGATGTCTCTTGACTGCATTGTGTCTTCACTCCGACCTTTCCTCTTCAGTGCCTTACTATCCTGCTTTTGAACCCCTGCGTCACAACTTTGAATGACTTAAAAGTATTTTGAATAAGCTAAAGCAAAGTCAAAATTGGGAAGGAATATTTTTAAAAAATTGCTAGTATGACTAATTCTGCCAAAAATTTATCCAAGTCCTTTTTTTTTTTCCTAAGAAAAAATGAATGCCGTCAAGTGGAAACCGAGGCATGTGATGTCAAATGGTTGGGACAATTCAGGATGGACTTCAGGAAAAAGTCTGGAGGGAAAATCCCTTTCTTCTTCTGATCTTTTATATTAGTGCTCTAAAATTACCCATGTGTAAGAAATACCTTGATATTTTGTTGGTTTGCCCATTATCACCCCTGTCTTTTTCAAACATTTATGGGAGCCCGTGGGATGTTAGGTGCAGGAAGTGATCATAAATTCTCCTGATCTCTTACTTATTGTATTTCATACTATCTTGATGTTTATTTTAGTATCAGCTGATAAAAATCCAAACGTTTCCAGTCCCACCTGTTCGGCTGCAGAGTTTGAGCAGTGTTCAACAATGGTGCTTTGTAGCACCCACGTCTTGATGTAATTGTTGGAAATCTAAAATGATTTATAATTTATTACACAGCAAAAACAGATAATTTTTGTTGCCTCTTCCTCCTTTTATGAGATGAAGTGATAAAACAATATGTATTTATCAGCAAATTTTGTGTAAATTTTCTTTTTAATTTACCCGTTTGTGTGATGGTTAAAATCTTTGTGCAATAGGCTTTTAATGACATTATTCATTGTGACGTGCTTCCAGGGATTTTGCCCCATAAATTTCTATTTGTTGATCTGTCAAACCTAAACATTTATATCATGTTTTACTGCGTTCATTAAGCTGTGAGAGACTTTCACCATTAATGGTGATTGTACGGTGACCTTATGGAGAACTGGATTTGGCTTGGATTTAACATCAAAGCTGATTTATTTCATGTAATGTCAATTTTGTAACTACTTGGTGAACGCAGAAGATTCTCCTCAGTAAAAGTGCAATATTGTATTATGCCTCAATTTTTACAAAGCCATTGTAGGTATTTTGAATTTATTTTCTTTATAGAAATCGTCATGCATGTAATACTGTATACTTCATCCCTAGACTGTGATCTGATAATTTTATTTGAAGTGCTGATGTGCCAAAAACCTACCTTAATTTTTTTTTTTCTATTTTAATTATTTCTTTTTTTTTTCTCATTGTGTAAATATTTTTTTCCCAGAGAACGATATTAACACGATTCTACCAACAGCAATGATTTGACACTTTCAATTTCTGTATAAAATCTGCCTGTTTCTTTTTTTAAAAGCTTCATCTTTGTTTGAGACGGTGCCGAGCGTGATCTTTGGATTTCTCAACGACTGAAGTGTCTCAAAGTTAGATCTCAAGGAGAGAAATTGTGACTCCCTGCAATAAAAATAAGGTGGATACCTTGAAAACAGACGTGTGTTCATGCGTAACTAGCGCAATTATTTATATTATTTATTGCCTTGAAAGTTTGTTAGTTATGAAAAGTTTTAACGTTATATTATTATGTGGTAAAACTGGCACCATCCTCACCATTCATCAAGTTCAATTTTTTTTTAATGGCATGTAAATTAAGTTTTAGATGAAAATCTTCAGTGTGATGTCATGTTTTCATTTGCTTTTACGTATCAAAAGTTTAAATTTACGGGCGAACAACCACCACACTTCCCTGCGGATCCTCTGTGCAACGCATTTGTTATGTGTGAGCCCTGGCACGAAGTCTTCTTCTTCTCCATTTGCTGTGCTGAGTGTGATGGAAAATCCTCTTGTGACTGAATAGACAAATAGACTATAGTACTTATTCAATGGAACTCTTTAGCTTTTGAAAATGAATCCGTCCTGTCCACTATAAATCAGAACTAGTGCTCATGACGTAGGTGCTATTATTTGAAGTATCTTTGGTGGTATTATTATCAGTATTACTGCTATATTATTATTGTTTTTATCATTATCATTTTTATTGGTTACAGTATTATTACTATTTATTATTTTTATTATTATTATTATTATTATTATTATTATTATTACTATTACTATTATTATCATTGTTACTGTTTATTGTTATTACTATTATTGCCATTATTATTTTTATTATTATTCATATTCTTATGATTTTTTTATCATTATTAGTATTTTATCATATTTACTATTGTTAATGATTAATGGTCTACAAGAACCCCCCACCCTCTCTAGACAACGAAGGCGTGTGTTTTCCTGTTTCCTTGCCATGCCTTCTTATTTCCCTGTTCCTGGGCTGCACAAATAAAATCTCAACACTTCTATGCATATCTCGGAGTTTCTGGTATCATTTTGTATTTTTCCTTTGGTCTTGGCTTGCAGTTTTTGTGTTTTGCTGTATTGTGAACGATGGTCAATGCAGAAGATGTTTTTTTCTGGTTTTGTTTTGGTTTGTTTTGCCGAAGAGTGGCTTTCCAAGACTTTCTAGTGGGTGACCTTTGAAAAAAAATTCTGAGACATTGCGACCTTGGGCTTTGTGATTTGCTTCCAACATAGAAAAAGCAGGTCACAGAGATGTTAGCCTGCTATCAAGTCAAGTTCCAAAGAAACAACGGCGGGTGGTTGGAGGGAGTCCCTGGTGGGCTCTTCCACTTCTGTTTCTTTTCTTTTACACTGAAGCTATTGTCTTTCTATTTCCCCTTTTCTGTGATGTCCTGTTTTTGTTGT
>JBCIKM010088709.1:0-14658 GCA_039654465.1 Melibe viridis | reverse complement strand
AGAGAGAGATAGAGAGAGAGAGAGAGAGAAGGGGGGGGGGGTCAAATTTAATGATCGCTCCACTTTAAGAAAACTATAAAACTATAAATGGGTTTTTGGCCAAAAATTGAAATAAAAGTGTACCAGACCATGTAGTCAAGTGGCCTCTAAGTGGTGTGATATGATCAAAGCAATGAACAATTTTACCCTCTCCTCCCGGAAATATATTGAACTTCTGGGAGGGGGGGGGGGGGGGTAATGGAGTCCCTTGTGATTTCGTCTAATTTTGTTCCAAACCGAGCATTGAATCTTTTATGAACGGGACCCAGTTTTTTTAATTCCCCACAGGACTGGTTCCATGTGATTCTTAATCTCATGGTTCTTGCATTATTTGGCACTGCTCGATTCAACGGCCATCAAAGCGGGTTCAATATAAACTTCAGACTTACAGTGAAATTATGACCATCATTAAATAAACATTTTATCTGATCTAAAATAGGTTTGAAAACAAATGAATAAAAAAATGTGAAAGGTGGAAGGTTCCAGTACGCCGTTCCCTGACAACGATTTTCACCAGCCAAAGTGTCCCAAGAATCTTCCTCCCGGAAACTTACAGGAATCCATTGCTTCGCTTCACCAAAGGTTCCTGTCCCTGACACTGAATGGCTGCGAGAAGTACATGCAGTGTTCTCCAATAGACTATCTCTGCAGAGCTAAAACCTTTAATGACTGGAAAAGCATCTTAGATTCTAAAAGACTCATAGGAATTCCACTATTCCAGGAAAATGAACATATTTTCTGGTGGGAAAAAGATTATTTCCGTACGGAGGCTCTCCGCGATATCAAATCGTTACCAAGCCTTGAGACTTCACGGATCTATCCCATTCATCAAGATACGCATTTCAGCGACGAACAGATGACTCTGATCAAAGATAAGCCTGCACAGTTCCGTCTGGACCTAAAAAACAGTTATGGTCAACATCGTACTTTCGGAGGGGACGAAATTCGGGTCTGGATTACAGGGCAGAGCTCCGATGGGAGTTACTCCGCCTCCGGGTCTGTCCAAGACTTCAGGAATGGAAGCTATCTGGTAACCATCACACCTTTATGGACAGGTGAAGTAGAGGTAACAATGGATGTTTGAATAAAGAGATGTATAATGTGTGAAATTTTGATACCACTCGGCAGTTTTTACACGAGCGATCATTTATATACAGGCATATGTCTCCTCCTTTCAATTTTTCAATTTCGGTATCCCTAGTATCGCTATCAGTTCTGTAAAGAATGAAACCATTTAAGTTGATGCTTGAGTCACTGTCGTTTGAAGTTAGCCATGTTTCAGTCAAAGCAATGACGCAATAATTTTTGTAGTCTGTATCATATTTAGTCAGCGCATCCATTGTGTCCGACTTGTTCCGAATTGATCTAACATTGGCGAGAATGATGGATGGGAAAGGGGGTGGGGAGGATTCATTCCGCGCCGCCAAACTCTTTTCTTCGCCCCTCCACTCTTCCCTCTTTTCCCGGGGCGCTCATTTAGTGGACCGTTTCTGCTGTCGCCATTAAATTTGGCTGTGAAAGGTGGCTTGTTTCCCATCGATCGGAGCAAGGCGGGCGTGTAGGTGATATAGCCGCCATCTTGGCCACACGCCTCGCTTGTCGAAACCTCCTTTGTCAGCAACAAGAATGCAAATACACACAGTATGAACACTCCAGAATCCAAAATGACACTAAATTGTGAAAAACAATCCGTTTCGAAGACATAAAACGCAGTTTATACACTTCGATAGATCCTTGGTAAGGGGAAAAACATGAAAAAAACCGTTGAAAATTGAGAGCACTGAAAAGTCTTTCGTCGCCATAGAACAGCGCCGCACATATACATGTTATTATTATTATTATTGTTGTTGTTGTTGTTGTTGTTGTTGTTGTTGTATTATCATTATCATTATCATTATTATTATTATTATTATTATTATTATTACTATCATTATTATTATTATTATTATTATTATTATTATTATTATTATTATTATTATTATTATTATTATGCTCCAGTTTATAATTGGAATAACTAAAAATCAAGAATGATAGCTGAAAAATTCTTTTTGCTAGGTAACAGGAATGTATTGGCATTTTTAGGCGTTAGGAGCAATATCTTACTGAGGACAGTTACGAAATTATGACACTTTAGCTGGACTGTTGTTTTTGGATCATGACGCACAAATGAACGAGGTAACCGTCATAGAGCATCGAACCTACATCTGTCAAGCTGCAGGTCAAAGTTTGTCTATGCGCTGCCAGATCACGTGATAAAAGGAACAAGAAAAATAAGTACAAAATGAGATAAGGAAATGGGGTGCAATAATGCATTGTTCCAAGTGTCATGAGGGGGATCAACAGATCGACTCCTGTATCATCATCAGCCGATCACTAAGTGACCGGGTTTTTTTTTATAACAAGAAACCCGTAGCAGCCTCAGCTGCTTAACTCCAAATTATGTTCTGATTTTCCCTCATGCCGCAATTCCTCCAAATCATTTTAATTGTCAAAATCGGTTGTCTCTGGGCTGAGGAGTTCGGTAATACACAGACAGACAGACAGACGGACAGTCGGAAAATTTATAATAGATAAGTTGAAATCAATACTATAAATAAGGGAAGAAAAAACCCCCCAAAACAACAACAACAACAACAACAACAACAACAACAACAACAACAACAACAACAACCAAACAAACACAAAACAAACAAACAAACAAACAAGCAAAACAAAACACGTTCCAAACAAACGAGCAAGCATGTGCTGAGGTTCCTAGGGGGTATTGGGTGTTCTTTGCTGACATAACGCAAATTGTCCATTCATACACGCCAAGATTTAAGGAGATGAGAGACGAGGAAGGGGAATCATGTTTACAGATTGAGGCCGAATGGGGGTATGGGACAAATATTAGAAGAAACATTGGACCTACCCTACCTGTGCTGTTGGGCAGTTAGGGTTGAGGGAAGGAGAGGGAGGTGATGGTGAATAGAGGGGAGATGAGAGAGAAGGTAGGACCTCCCCCAGTCGTCCTGGATGTCTTGTCCAGTCTATTTGGTTTTTTCCTGTCTCGCGAGTGAATGCTGTGAATAGATGGTGTTTGAGACTATTGTGACCTATCTCTCTACGCGGTGTGATGCCTCCGTGTGTTGTCCTATTTCTAAAATTCCATATGGCTTGCCTAACACTAGCTAAAACTACAAGGTTAATTCGATGAATATGTTCTTCTGTATGAGGGATGATGTTGTGTCTAATTGCCATGCGTGGGTGTACTGTCTCTGCTGTTGTTTTTTTGTATGATTGTGATGCTTTTTCTTGTTATGTCTGTGGTGAGTGTGCATTCTAAAAAAGGTGGTCTGTTATGTTTTCTGTCTGTTCTTTGCAATGTGTGCAGTTTTTTCCCCCGTTCTGTTGGAAGTGCATTGTGGAATAACTTGTATACAATGTCTTTTGCAGTGTGGTCTAGGTAATTTTTATGTAAATTTTTGAGGCTATTTTAACTAGGTCTAGAGTTAACCCTGTAGTGTGGTGTTGATTGTGTGTGTTGACCGCTATTAATGATCGATAAATGTGTCTGCTTGTAAAGTTAGTTCCTATTAATTGTGGGTGTTTTTGTAATAATCGGATGCATGTTGAGTAAAAGCGTGTGTGTTTCCTGCCTCCGAAGTGTGGGGTGTTGTGACTAATCCTAACATGTTTTGTTATGTGTGTACCTAGGTAATATGTAGCGATGCTGTGTCTGTTGTGCCTGTAGTGTTGAATGGTCGCGTGAATGTGTCTAATCCTGGCTGTGTTGGTCTTTTCCCGAATGTCTTGGAGCCCTGTGCATCCGTGTTGTTTGTCTAGTGTCAGTAATTGGTGTGGTATGTTGTTGCTGTTTGTGTCTTGTAAAACGTATTTGTTGATGTGTCTTTGGATTCTGTCTAGAATTGATGTTGGTGGTGTGTGTATTTTGGTGCAGTAGGTGAACTGTGGTATAATGTATGTGTTTGCTATTCGTGTCCTATCAAAAATGCTTGTCTTTAACTGTTGGTATACGTTTATTTTCCTGTCCATCCTATGTGTAATCTCCCTCCAGAGTTTTCGGGGCGGTTTGTCTAGTTTCGAGAAGGTTATACCTAACATTTTGATTTCTTTTACTCATTTCACTCCTCCCGTGTCGTCCGTGGATCCCGGACTGGGGTTAATGGCCAGTGCTTGGGTTTTCCTAATGTTCATTTGGGCACCACTTGCGAGGCCGAAATGTTCAAATCTATTATTGATCTGCTTGAGGTTCGAAACGTCCCTAGGAAAGAATGTGGTGTCGTCGGCGTATGCTAAAAGTTTTTTTTATTTGGGGCTCCTGGAAGATGAGTGCCGTGCATTTGGGGGTCTTTCCTTATATTTTCCAAAATATTTTCTATCCCGATTATATTAAGAAGGGGGGAAAAGTGGGCACCCTTTTCTCACGGATCTGCAGATTCCAAATAGGCTGGATACTTCGTGATTGACAATAATGCAGCTGGAGGGGTTCTTGTAGAGTATTTCTATCCATTTCCTGAAATAGGGGCCTATATTGTTTTTTTCTAATGTTTTGAACAGATATGCGTGACATACTCTGTCAAATGCTTGTTCTTGGTCGACGGACAGGATGATTGCAGGTGTTTGCTTTTGGATTTTGTAATCTATTATGTCCCTAATGAAGCTAGTGTTTTGTTCTATATTCCTATCTTTAATGTTGAATGTTTGATCTTCGTGTATCAGGGTTGCTAAGTGTGGTTGCAGTTTGGTGGCTAGTGTCTTGGCTATGATCTTGTAGTCTGTGTTCAAGAGTAATATGGGTCTGTAGTCTTTAACGGTTTTGTTTTTGCATTTGTTTTTGGGTAAGAGTGTAATGTATGATAGAGTCTGTGTTGGTGTGAGATGTTCATTTTCGTGTATGTTTTGTGTTAATTGCAGAAGTGGGGGTCCTAAAATGTGAAAAAACCCCCGATAGAATTCTACTGTTAGTGCGTCTGGCCCGGGGGATTTATCTAAGTTCATATTGTTAACAATTATTGTGAGATCTTGTAATGTTATTGGTTTGTCTAATATGTGCTTTTGGTCCTCCTAGAGTTGTTTCGCGTAATTAGTGTAATGCTCTAATGTTCTTGTGTCTGGTTGTTCTCTTGTGTACAATGATGTGTAATAATTTTCAAATGCTTCTAGAATGTCTTGCGGGTTGTCTTTTGCTGTACCTGTGTCTGCTGTGACCTGGTGGATTATGTGTTTGTCCTGCAGTGATTGTTCCAAATTTTGTATGTGTTCGTGTAAGGCGTCTTGGGTGTTTGTGTAACTTGTGGGTGCATCTTATCTTGTGTCCGTTGTATTTGTTTTGTAGTATGTTGTTAAGATTTTCATCTTTCTCTAAGATGTATGTGCTGCGTGTTGGTTCATTTGCGTGGAGTTGTAGAATTTGTTTGTAGTGTTTCTCTTTGTTTCATGTTCTTTTGTACCTGTCGGCTCATGTTTACTGTTAGAGTTTGTATTTTCTCATGAGGTCCCACCAGTCGATGACGTCCTGGTCTGGAGGTTGTGTGTAGTCTTTGATGATGATTTCTGTGTATTCTGTGTATTGTCGGTTGTGAAGTAAACTATTGTTAAACTTCCAATATGGGCTTTTATGCTTTGAGATGTGTGGTGTGCCATATTGGACATTTACAGCTTTGTGGTCCGTGCAATGGGATTTATCTAGGTGGTGAACTGCCGCGGGTGTTATGTTTGCACTGTGTAAAAACCTATCCAGCCGCGATCCGTTTCCTTTGCAGCTTATAAAGGTGTATTCCGTGCCAAACGCAGATGTAAGTGTCTTCCAGGTCGTGTCGTAACATTATTTGTCTTATTATGGCGGTCCTTTGTCTTACCTGTGTCGTGGTCTTCCGTTCCACTGTCGAGTCGTATGGGTCTAGTGTGAGGTTAAAGTCTCCTCCAATGATGACTGAGTGATGTTTGTTCTTCTCTAACCTATTTCGGAGTCTGTGTATATGTGTTGCACATGTGATGAGTTGGCCGGTCCGTAAATATTGTAAATGTGCTAGGTCGTGTCACCGTTGTTAACTTCTAGCATCCCTAGTCGGCCTGTGTTGTCAAAGTCATGTTTGCTAACAGTCCAGTTATTAGTAGCTACTAGGAATACCACCTCCCCCTTCTCCTCGTCTTATCCTTGTCCATGGTTCAGAAGGCCGCACTGATATCTGGTCGGAGTGCTTGTAGTGTTTGTTTCTGTTGGTAGCAGGTGTCGTGGATATCTGTTTCTTGCAGTAAAATGATGTCTGCCTTCGTGTTCTTTATGATAGATTTTATGTGTGCAGTTTTCTGTCTGAGACCCCTTATGTTGAGTGACACCAGACCCAGGGCGGGTCGGTCACTTGTCAGTCCGTCAAACCTAGCCGTCATTGTCTTGTCAGTTCGACCTAAAAATAAAACAAATACCATCTAAGCTGAGCTGCGTTCTGAGATGACTTTGGTTCTTATGTTCTTCCTGTCGTGGTCGGTTGGGGTGGCCTTCCTTTTCCTGTCAGCGTAGGAGGTCCGGGCAGAGTGAGAAGAAGGCGAGTTCTTGAGTCTTGGCGGCGATGATGGCAGGAGTTTCTTCTCTTTGCCTCGCTTCTGGGTGGAGAACTCAGGAGGGCATCTTTAAAGTTTAGTATGGGTGGTGGAGGGGGGGGGGGGACCTGGGAAGGGGTGACAAGGGGGTGAAGGGGGTTGGGGTAGTAGAAGGAGATAGGGGGTAGACGGTTTATGGGTTTGGTGAGATGGAGCGGTTCTTTCTGGTTTGGGTTCACTGGAGGGAGTGAAATAAATGGAGGTTGAAGGTGGTGGGGCTAGATTCCCAATGGGGGAGCTAAAGGGGGTCGAGGGTTTGGGAGTGGGAACACCCCGTTCTGGAGTCGGAGGACAAAAGGAGGAAGAAGAGGACGACCTGGCGGGGGGGGGGGGGGGGGTGAAAGCGCAGGGGGTTCAGGGTAGGTAGGGTTTGGGGTGAGGTCAACATTTGTTTCCCTTTTCTCGGTCTTGGCCTTCCCCTTCCTACCGGTCACAGTCGACAGGTGCCAGTGTCCGGCTTGGAAGGAGAAGCCGTAGGCCTCTCCACCTCTTGGGAGGTAGGCACTGCCTCTTGGGAGGCAGGCACGGTCGCCCTTGGTTCAGGGTGGCGCAAGGGACAACGGAAGAACGGGTGTCCCTCCCTAAAGCATGTGCTGCAAGCATGGGTGCGTCCAGTGTTAGACACCCTCATCTTCGCCACCCTTGCCCCCATCCTTAAGTGGAGGTAGTGGGGGATGGCAGCATCTTCCTCCACCACCTCGAAGCAAAATGAACGGGTGTCCATTTCGCCCCTTTGCCCCCGAGACACGACCAAGATTCCTGGTCTCACCAGGGGAGCGAAGCCTCTCACCAGGACGGAGTTCCTTAGGTAACAGGGTACCCAACGGAGGATACCCGTCACCAGGGACCGGTTTGTGTCCCGGAAGTTAAAGGTCACCCTCAAGGAAGGGTGAGGGTGAGTCGTCCCGTGCAGACGTCGCACGATCGTCTCGCCCTCATCCCCAACGAAGACGACAAAGAACTTCCGCGCGTCTACAAACCGGTAGACCCCTTCGAAATTGTGGGCCTGGACCCCCGCCAGCTGGCTCATGGCAGCTAATACAGCTGTACGATTCAATATGTGGAGGTCGGGACCCACACAGAAAACTTCAAGTGATTGGGGAGGATGAAGGCGAGCTCCCCCGCCTTGAAAGTCCTCTGGACTGAGCTCCACTTCCAGCATGGTGCTGGGGTGGAGCTGGGGGTCTCGACCGCTGGGACGAAGGGACGAATTTGACTGTAAACGATGATCCGAGGTGTGAGTAGGATAAGGAGAGGGAGAGAGGATAAGGAGAGGGAGGGAGGATAAGGAGAGGGAGAGAGAAAAAGAGAGCGAAAGAGCTGAAATGAGGAAAGTTTAAAGGGATTAAAGAAAGTGCTCTTACCTTCCAGAAGTGGAGGACTTGGAGCGGGCTTGCACTCTGACGAAACTAGCACACAATACTACGGAAAGTCGTTACTTAACACGAAGAACTAAGACACACAGACGTTAGAACAAAACCACACACGCACACAAAACAATTCTACCTAGACCTATCCTAACACACCTATCACAATCACTATGCCTCTAAAAAATAATAGGCCTAACCGTTCCTGTCTATCCTAAGGGGAGCAAAAAACAAGATGGCGGCTAAACATTAGCACATGTGTAGTGAACGAGCCATTGCGACGGACTATTTGGAAATAATGAACGAAGCTTTCTGCAACAGCATTGTAAATTGTACTCAACTCTTAAATTGCGCAAAAATGATTATTGTCAGAAAATTAAAAATAAAAATTCATGCATCGAATTTGTTACATTGAAAAATCAAGGTAACGGAACAGCTCGCAACGTCTTGACCGAAGTGTGCGGAGTTAGAAGTCAGATGACCAACAAAACCTCGTTCTGAGTTTAGGCTGACGAACATCAGTTGCTAGGTACGCTTAAAGTAGAATGAAGAAAGCTGTAGGAAGGTGAGCACACACCTTTCACAAAGAAAACAAGTACTATATCTATCCATCAATATTTTAAAACTGAAATCTATCCTTCTCTCTCCTCTCTACCACAATTAGTGGGGGGAAAAACAGAAAAAAAGAAAAGAAAACAACGAAAGGAAAAGAGTTGTTGAACGTCGAAACCCACAGTGATACGATCAGAATTGTAACGAGCGTATGATGGTGGATGATGTTAAAAGAAGAAACTCGTGTTAAAATTTAAAAAAAGAGGGATCTACTTACAGTTGTTGATGTAGCTGGATGAATTCACAAAGATAAAACACACTCAGAATAAAAATATAGAGAAAAAAAGGGCTTACACTTTTCACTTCATAGAATCCCACATACGAGTCTTTCACTGAATATATTAGAGGTATTTAGTGTACAAGAGACACAGGTACTTACCGTAAAAAAGCTAAAGAAAGAGGGGGTTTGAAGATTATGTGGAAACTCCAAGACTTAAACTTAAATTGAGACAATTCAAACAGTAACCAATGCCTGGTAATTTTTACTTTTCCTAAAAAGCATAAAATGCGTAACAGCGCAGCAGGTTTTCCTAAAAACCTTTAAAAAATGTGTAGCACACGATGCTCAGTAACAAAACCGCTTTTCCTAAAAAGCATAAAATGCGTCATCGCGATCTTCTACATAAGTGTTCCTCCCAATTTGAGTTGGGAGAAGAAAAAAAAGAAGAAAGAATTCAGTGGGGTATGGGGGGATGGTCGTCGTCCCACAAGGATAATATTAGAAAGGGAAAGGGCCTTGTGAATCCGCCGGCGATGAACTGTCAACCATTTAATTCCTGTACATCCTACATAAGCAACTTCTTCATTCCTGAAACCTGTCACATTGAAACTCGATCTGGGGATTTTGGGGGGACGTTTAAAATGCAGGGGAGGCGGAAAAGTATGTAGAAGGTGAGCTAAGTGGAAACTTACTTTAGTTTGAGGCCAATTTTGTTATTTTCCTCTTTTTATTATCAGGTAAACTAAGTTTTTCATTTTCAAAGGAACAGTAATTTTTCATTACTACATTGACAATCCTAGAAATGACAGCATTGTTGACATTCATTGGGAAATGAAACAAAGATGGAAATTGTTAAAAAATACCACTTAATCTTCTTCTACAAGATTTCACTTCAGATTTTCTGAGGAAGACATAACAATGTACAACAAAATTGAAAAGTTCAAGGGATGGATAACTCAAACCTCCACGATCTAAGATTGTAGAGAAGGTTGACACGCCCGAAAGTGAAAAATTTGAATCACCCTTGAGCTCTGGATGTTTGACAGCAATATATCCACTGATGTGAAATAAAGACATTTTTTCATCAGTCAAAAGCTGCTCAACAAGAGTTGACATATCATCTGAAAGCAAAAGTTCATTGTCTGCAAAGGGAGCAACAGTGAGCTGACATATTTAGATCAATATCAGCTGCCTCATATTTCATCATCAGTTTTGCCTTATCAAGCGCATGAGTCTGAGAAACTTGTTCAGCAACCCTGTCATCATCTCGGTGACAAAGGTGTTGAAAGAAAGATTTTGTGTTGAAAACTTTCCACAAACGAACCACCATATCGATAAATAAAGCAGTGTCAGAAGACGTTTCACTGCTCCAGGTTGAAGTTTTTAATGCAGCACTAGTTTTTTTAGAAAAAAACATTCAACACTAAGGACACTTTCTGTTTTTCAATGTTGTTTGGGTGTAAAGTTGACTTGGTTAAAGTGGAAAGCCCAAGCACTCTTTCATGTTCATGTAACTTCACAAGGTCTGACCAGCAAGCTCTTTTTCCCTCACCCTCACCCATTTTAAGCATTTATTTGTATTTACTTACCTTCCTACATTTTTTGGGGGGTAATGTTGGGCAGGCCATAAACAAAAAAGGAGCGGGTGGGGTGGGGAATAAAGCATTCTTAAGACTTCTGCAGCTACATTCTGAAGTTAAATCCAGAGACAAATTGAAAAATAAACCCAGAAAAAAAAAACAACAGTGGAACAAGTGGGTGTTAGTTTTAGAGGGAGACCAAGACTAAAGGAAAAAGCCCTGTTGTAAAAATACGGAAGAGCAAAAATTCGAAGAAAAGAGATTAAAAAAGAAATAGATTGTTTGTTTAATTAGGCAGACAGAGGTTAAGGAACTAAAAGAGGAATGTCTAATCAAAGTCTATCCCAACAAGATAGATGTCTAAACTCCCGGCACTGAAGTGATCTCGAAAGTGAAAGATATTAAAAAATTAAACAATTCAAATGGCAATTTCTACGAATTTAGATCCAAGTGCCATTTATGGCGACACAATCCTGAAAATAAAATCCACAAGGAAGAACAATTATAATCCAAACATGAAAAAAAAAACACTCCAAGAAAACGGAGGGATTCAAAATCGCTATCTTTAATCCACGGGTAAAAGCAAAAGTCAGCCTACAACTTGAGGGCTGAGTTTCCGGGAAATCCGACCTCCACTGATCTTCTCGGTCTTGACCAACAAACAAGTTTCGTTGACACTTCTAAAAACCAACAGAAATAAGCATATGACGTAAGCCGTCCCAGATTGTGACTGCGCGCTACTTTCCACTGAGTGCATCACCGTGACTCGCGTTGAGTTTCGAAAATATGTCTTGCGGTGTTGAACGAAGTCCAATTCTAAGTTTGGGGCTTTTCAAGAGCTTATTTCTAAGCTCATATTGATCTCTTAGAGTGGTTACATTGCACAAATATTGGCTTTAATAATGTTAAATTTTAGGTTAATCACTTTTTGAATGCGGCCGTATGGTCTTAACAAAATTGATATGGACGATAAAAAACCCTCCATAAATTTTGATTGGGAGTTTTTATACCATCGTCCTCGTGATTTTTTAGTGATTCTTTATTGATACATTTCTTTGACTTTTGACAATGAGTTTTCTCAATAGTCAGATATTTATATGATGCATTTTTAAAAATTTAAACGGAATGAGTCAGCATTTATTTACCCTGATGACGCAAACTCTTGTCACCGTGTGCTTGGTGGCACTATTTTTAAACGATGAACTTGCTTTACCATCCAAATACTCACATATGTACAATGCCAGTTGGCCAACCTTGATAAGACGAGGCGGGGTTCGGAAACAAAGAGCGATCAGTGTTTAGGTCGAACATCGCCCTGGTCATGCTGCCCACCGCCCCATGCCCCCGACCATCGCCTTGTTTATCGTACCTGTGTGAGAACAAGGCCGCTTCCATGAAGACTAAAGACGTATCTAAAAGTTTGCTTAATCTCCGTGTCTGCCACCTCAATGCCCTGTCAGTTAGGAACAAAACTGTCGATATAATATTAGACCTGCTGAACGAGTACGATATCGATATTATGTTCATCACGGGGACTTGGCTACGGGAAGCAGACGACGAGCCGATTATCCACTCTCTGGCTCCACCGAACTACACAGCCAAATCATTTCCCCGTACAGACAGGCATGGAGGCGGGATAACCCTCATCGCTAAATACCAGTGCGCGAACAATATAACAAACATCAAAGAGGGGACCTCAGACTGCTTCGAGTCCACAGAAGTCACGATGAAAAGACGCAACCAGCCTCACATTTTTGTTGGTGAAGACAGACCTCCAAACCATTCTATTCCAGATCTTTTGGATGAATTCAGTAACATGGTTAATTCTTTAAAATTTTATCATAACAAAATTATAATTGTGGGGGACTTTAACATCCTTTACAATTGCAACAGCAAAGCCGCCAGAGAAGCGAATTTGTCGCTATCCATGCACAACCTTAGACAATTGATCAACAAGCCCACACACCAAGGAGGCAACACTCTTGACTGGGTTGTCTGCTCTGTTGATGACACTTCGATCCGATAAATTCAAGTGATTGGCAAACTGATTTCAGATCATCATGTTATACTTTTTGATCTTTCAACGACAAAATAAAGTAAAATAAAAAAAACAACACCAAACATTTCAATCCTGTAACATGAAGGACCTTAATCTCGATACTTTTCGGCACAACCTGCAAATGACCTTTCCAGGTGACAGGAGCAGCATGAGTGCTCAAGAATTCGAGGATGAGTCCTTAATCCTCATGGACAAGCACGCGCCCTGCATCACCGTGGTTCACAACAGAAGTCAAGTGTGCCAAAACGATGAAGAGGAAGCTGGAAAAAAAGTGGAGAAAGTCAAAACTAATGGACGATCGAGAGAAGTACCAAGAAGCCATGAAAAAACTTCGTTCAATTTGTGACGGGCCGAAAATCATGTACTACAATGAAACATTACCAATTACAAAAAACAGTCCGGAACTCTTTCAAACCACTAATTTGATCCTGAGAAAGTGTGAAAATACAATTTTACCAGCGAACATGGATCGACAGGATTTGCCTGGACGGTTCCTCAACTATTTTGGAGATAAAATTGAAACGATGCACTCTAATTTATTAGGAAATACTCAGGACACGTGGCCTGTTAGTGAAACACCTGAAACTGGCCATGAAACAGGATTGAACGAGTTTATGCCTGTTAGTGTAGAAGAAGTCATGGAGACCATACCGGGATCGCCATCAAAGTTTTGTGAGCTAGATAATAATATACCAACAGAGCTTTTTAAACAATGTCTAAATGAACTTGCCCCTACGATAACTCTCTTGATAAACGATTCCTTAAAATCGAGTATTGTTCCATGGTGTTTTAAGAATGATATTGTTAAACCGTTATTGAAATTTAAAACATATTTTAGACCCAAATTCTTTGAAAGATTATCGTCCCGTTTCAAATTTGTCCCTTTTGACTAAAATCCTGGAAAAGTTAGTCCTTAAACAACTGTGTGCACACATTGAATCCAACGGTAGACTGAGAATCCACTGCAACAGCCCTGTTGTACGTTTTTAACGACATTGTGTCCAGTATTGATGATGGAAACATGTCTGTGTTGGGTATGTTGGACCTTAGCTCTGCATTCGACACCAACCACCATAATATTTTGTTAAATAGGTTACACCTCAACTTCCATATTTCTGGAACGGCTTTAGAATGGTTTAGGTCATATCTGACTATGAGATTTCTGTGTATAAAGGTAAATTATATATATTCACAGAACCACGAATTGAAGTATGGTGTCTGGGGTCTGTGCTAGGTCCAATACTCTTCAACATGTACTTACAACCATGATGTGACATAATCACTAGTCATAATTTTTGTTACCACTTCTATGCCGATGATTCTAAATTTGCTGATCATTTGAATTGTGCCAATATGCCAACTGTCATTGCTCGTTTTGAAATATTAATGAAATATGTCAAATCGTGGATGATTGTAAACCAAATCTAACTTAATGAGGCTAAAACTGAATGCATGGTTATTGGCAAGCTGTCTGATCAAAAGAAATGCACTGTAACTTTTGTTGATGTCAATGATACACAAATTGATATGTCAAAAGCTGTAAAAAAAACAAACAGGGTATAGTATTAGACAATAGAATGTCAATGCATAGCCAAATCGATGCCTTATCTAAATCCCTATATGTGGAAAGTCATAGAATATGTCTGGTGAGAAAATACTTAACACAAAAGGTGACTAAGAAATTGATGGTAACGTTTGTCTTATCAAAATTAGATTACTGCAATTCTATTCTCTCTGGGATTCCCGATAGCCAAATAAACAAATTGCAGAGCATTCAAAACTTGGCAGCAAGAATTATATTCCAAAGTAGAAAGACAGATCATATCACACCCTTTCTGAGGTCACTCCATTGGCTTCCAGTAAGATCTCGAATTGATTACAAAATCGCACTGATTGTTTTCAAATGTCAACAAAATCTTGCACCTTCAAACCTCTCTAAATTGCTGAGTCCCATCGAATGACAGAGAGTGCTACGCTCGTCCAGTGATTCTACTCTTCTGGCTATGCCAAAGAAAATACTTAAGTCATATGGGGATCGTTCTTTTGAATTCTATAGCCCTAAAGTCTGGAATGAACGTCCCATCAAAATCAGAGAGATGGAATCCATCTGTGTGTGTGTGTGTGTGTGTGTGTGTGTGTGTGTGTGTGTGTGTGTGTGTGTGTGTGTGTGTGTGTGTG
>JBCIKM010088708.1:0-25092 GCA_039654465.1 Melibe viridis | reverse complement strand
TCTCTCTCTCTCTCTCTCTCTCTCTCTCTCTCTCTCTCTCTCTCTCTCTCTCTCTCTCTCTCTCTTTATCTCTATCTGTCTTTCTGTCTGTCTCTCTCTCTTTATCTCTATCTGTCTGTCTGTCTGTCCCTCTCTCTCTGTCTTTCTCTCTCTCTCTCTCTCTCTGTCTCCCTCTGTCTCCCTCTCCTTCTCTCTCTCTCTCTCTCTCTCTCTCTCTCTCTTTCTCTCTCTTTCTCACTCTTTCTCTCTCTCTCTCTCTCTCTCTCTCTCTCTCTCTCGTCCAAAAGTCTTCATGAAAATATGATATCACTTTTCAGCATTGCCAATTTTGCTAATGATAACTTTTGTGTTTTGGTGATTTACGGGCTCCATAACGCAAGAGGGTCTAAGGGTTTCCTGAATTGTTTCAAAATGTTAATGATGTTTGTTGTTTTGTTTTTTACTCTACTTTATTGATATTAATGATATTAATATTCCTTTTGGCAAACAGAGACACTCAAAGCCGTCAAACAAAACTGAAGGGGTGTGCTGCATTTTCCTGAACAAGAAGATACACCACGTGTGGGACGGGTGTGAACTGGTTGAGGACGGACGATCTTTGTGGAGCTGTTGTGTTCATGTGGGCTGGCCCGTCCCTTTCTCTGTCCGACTGTTTGCCCCATCTCTCCCCTCAGCCCAGATGCTTGCTCTGCTGACGACAGCCTATATTCTCAAGGTACGAGTTCCTGTGCAGGGAGTTTTCATATGAAAATATTACAAGGTATCACTTATATTATATTGACCTAACGCTTTTATCCATGGCGACATGTTGCTCATAATGCTTTACATTACCCTCTCCTTCCGTGAACATCAGCTTCTTTTTTCCCAGTCATTGGCGATCACATTTTAAATTATGATTAAATGCTGTCAAGAATTAAGTTAGTGAACAATTAAATTTTCTATCATATCTTCAAAATTGTTTGATATTTCTTCATGAAACTTGCATCAGAAGAAAGTGTTGGATATTCCACACATTTTACTGTTAGAATTAGAAACATTTCAACCCATTGAGATATTGAAGTATTTCTAACATCAATGTGTGCGCAATATCCTTCTGTTAACACTGCTGAAGTTTCATCAAGAAATATTGAACATTCTTGGGGAGATGCGATATAAAATTAAAGTATATACTTACTTTTGGACACGACTATATAATAAGGTTTTTCAGAATCACTCACTTTTTCTTTTTTGAGACAATTTTATCACAGTCAATCCTTATTTTCTTCTCAATCCACAAATATTGCACTGCTAAATTTCAAGGTATAATTCTCCTGTTCTATTTCTTATTTCTTTTTTGCAAACTTAATTGCTTTGTATATGCAGTATTTGTGACGTTTATATCTGTTTTTATCAAAAGGGTTACATGATAAAGCTGGATGAAATTGTCTCTTTGCATGAACAATTCATAGATTGATATTTCATGGCTTTAATTATTGTTATTGATAAGTTAACAAAAAAAAAAAAGAGCATTAACTTTTAAGTGTATGCGCGCTACACACAACAAATCTAAAATACAAGATACTAGCTTCGCAGCACATCTCTGGGTGTTTTCAGTAACAGTTGATTGTCTCTCAAACAGTGGATTCCCTTTACATTTTCCACACTCCAGTACAGGATGAATAAGATCCTTGTCCTGGCAGAGCTCTTGCATTCATGAGAGTTGATGACAGTTAAAATCGGCATTGCAATGTAAAGAATACAAATACTCTGTTGGGCAATTACATATCATATCACTTTAAGGAAAAAATGTCTCCTTTATCTATTTTTTTGTTTTTGAAAAATTATAAGTGTAAACCTGCATATATCACAACTGGTGAACGACTGCAAAGTAAATGAACTCTATTTTTGATTTCACTGTGAACCGTGAACCAGAGTGGTGTCTTAGTAAAAAGAAACCCCACAAAATTAGGCTTTTAAGTCAGTGTATAAATTGAATTTTCACAGATGACCTTTTCAAAATACTTCTCCTTTTTTTTTTTTTTTCTTTTTTTTTTTTTTTTTGTTCACTTCTGGTATCTTAGTCGGTCAACTTGATAGACAGCACCAATCGTGAGGTCGACACCATTGCCCTGCAGCTTGCATTGATGAAAGACACCGCAGCTTGGTGGAAGTGGAACATCCGAAGTGCCTCCGACTTGCATCAGCTCCACCGATTCGACCAAGATGATGTGGATGCCAAGATTTTTGTCGATGCAAACTACATCGGCTTTGGCGCCTACTTGAATTTTAAAGACTCAGACAAGGTCAGTGAAAATTGGCTCAAGCGTGAGAGGGATTAAGCGTTCCATTTGTCATTAAGTTTTAAGTTTTTGAGGTTTACACCCTATTTTCGGCTTGTTTTTTTATTTTCTGTTTTCTGGATTTGTTCTTTTTTTTTTGTTCTTTTATTAACAAAAAGAAGAATGATGTAGGGCAATGGCTTTCAAAATGATCTACGGAAGAGAAAGTCTAAAATTGGTGATTGGCTTGTTTTTGGCAAGTCCCTTCTTGCTATTGTGATTACTACAGCGATTTTTTATCTAGTTAGCCATGTAAAATTTTATCAAATTATGACCAAAACACATCAACATCCATGTCTTTACTGGCTGATGAATTTTGTTTCCTTTTTTTTTTCACCCTTCTATGACAATCTGACTGTAAAAAAAAAGAATTCACTACTTTTTGTAGAGTGATTCGATGACATCTCTGATCAATATTGCACTAGTTATAAAATGTCATTGTAAATTGTGCATATGGATGTAGGTGGGTATTCAAATGGTTTTTCTTAGGAAAAAAAAAAATTTTAAGTGGGCTACCTATAACTGACTTTTTTATTACTTTTTGGAATAACAGTTTAGCTGTGTAATGGACATGAATACATGGTCGAAGAAGTGTAGTAGAGAGAGATGTTAGTCTACAAAGGAATCGTGAATTAGGGCTGTAAACATGGAAACAGGAGAGGGTGACTACTGATATGAGGACTGGTTTGTCTGCGAGGACAATGCTATTGCTTGGCATAATACAAGAACATTTAACCTAGTAAGGCCATACAGTAGAACACTGATATAAAGAACAGCTTGGCACATTCCACATGAGTTCTTTGTATCAGTAGTTTTTTATATTAGTTGGGATTCATGTATTAATTCTTTACCTGGTGCTTCAAAATTGGTTCTTTAAAACCACCAGTTCTTTATAAGAATGTGCTTTCTAAGCGTGTTCCATTGTTTGTTATGATAATGAAATGTGTTGGCCAAACTCTATGGGTGTTCTATTGCCCTATCTGTGTTTTGGCCAATTACTTAAAACAATTGACCACAAAAATGACTGACCATGCCTCGAGGTTTCTTGAGGACATTTACAATGAGAAATCAAGCTCAGACTGACTCTGAGGGGTTTTTTTTTATGGTGCAGTAGAGCATTGGGAAGAGACACGGTTTGATGAGAAAAGATTGAATGACCCGAACTTGTCACACAATCAATTTGGATTCAAAGACAGCTTGAAACCTGCAGCAACAATGATGATGAAAAAGCTTGGCCTCTTTGGCCTCTTTGAGGGTCATTCACCATCATTACAGTGGAGCATGCTTTCAAATTAAAGCACTCCTATTAGGAACTGATGGTTATAGAAGAAAACAGATTTTGAAACTCCTGATAAGGGAATTAATTCATAAATCCTTTCTGATATAAAGAACAACTGATACAAAGAATCCATTTGGAATGTCCCATGCTGTTTTTTATATAAGCGCTCTACTGTAGTTCAAGAAATAAATGGTAACGATTGGACATGCAGCATCAATGGTTAAAATGCAGATACTAATTTGGAAGAAAAAAAACAACCCAACTTTGGACGTGGCCAAGCATTTGTCCAATGTGAGTGAAGTGAGTGCTTGATGAATGTGAGTTGTTTTGGATACAGTGCAGGGTGTCCCCAAAAATTGGATACGTGCTTTAGCAAATGGATAAAAGCCCAAAGGTTAGTGAGTGTAACACAACTCTTATCCACATCATATCATTCTCAAGGGGTTTCACATTGACTCTATTACATAGTATTGCAAGTAGTATTTCAGAATGAATTCTCTTTCTTCAGAGTTAAGTTTGTCCGCCGTTACTCACATCAATGGTAAAAAACTGCTATAGGAAAAACCCTAATAGATTTTTGTACCTACCAATTGCAAAGGGGTCTGAAAAGTTTTGTAAGTTATGTACATCTTAGAAGGAATCTCTTTTCCTCGACTCAAAGTTTAGCCTGTCTTTATTCATATCAATGGCTAAATGATGGGTAGAATAAAAAAAGCTGCCACCAGGGGGTGGCACACCTTAAATATGTTTATACTTCACTCATAGCTTTCCCCACCTCCATGACCTTTTGACCCATGTGACCTTTTCCTTATGCCCTTTATCCTCTAGGTTAGCTGGTTGAGTGAGATGTGGGTCCAACAGCCCCAGGTCTGTCCCAGCATGTTTGATCGCTGTGGAGACGAAAAGGTCTACTTGATTTCTTCCACTGCCGAGCTTTTTGCGCTGGTGACCACCATCTTTTCCTGGAAACGCAAACTCCAGCACACTCGACTGGTCTGCTACTGTGACAGTCAGGTGGGTTGTCCTTGCAGCTTCTTTGAACTCTCAATCTACCAACAGTTTTCTACCAGTGTCAAACCCAAACTTATCTCATCTTATCTTTTACTACTCAATCTACCAAGAGTTTTTTTCCAGTGTCGTACCCAGACTTATCTTATCTTTTATTCAATCTACCAAGAGTGTTCTACCAGTGTCATACCCAAACTTATCTTATCTGATCTATTACTCAATCTACCAAGAGTTTTCTACCAGTGTCATACCCAAACTTATCCATCTTATCTCATCTATTTAAAGGCCAAATACTATAGGATGTGTATCCTTAGAATGCCTTTTTATTATGATTAATTATTTACATATAACTTCCCAATTTTATCTTCATGATTGCTGTTGACATGACTTACTTAACCAATACAAAAATTTTATTGAAATTTAATTTTTCATTGAATTTTAATTAAATCTTCACAGGATTATCTTGAATGACCTTTGTGTAATGAAATTAAATTTTTAACGAAGGGTGTCATTTCAGAGAGTAATTTTTGTATGTTTAGAAATACAAAAAATAGAAAAATTAACTCGACAAAGTGACAAACATTCCTACCTTAATCTAAAGAAGTCAAACTCACCAACATACTCTTCAGCAGAGGAATAAACATCATAATATTGATACCCATCCTCAATTGAATAATTTGAGTCATATCTAGAGGATTTTGCCTTACTGAAATTGACCCATACAGCCAAAGTATTTATTTCTCTCTTGAGTTTGACTACTAAAATCTTTGGTGATTAAGGAAAAACAACCCTAGGATATTGATATTGAACCAACACTGAGCAACAAGGAATAAAATTCATTGCAGCTTAGACTGAGAGCAGTCTCAATTATCTGAGTCTAGGAGTATTTTGCATATCAAAGGAACAATAGTCATGGAGCTAAAAAATGTACGATTTTGGCTGATCACATTGGGAAAATTATGAATAGAAATGAATGGATTAGTAGATTACAATAATGAAAATCATAATGATTTTAATAATTATAATGATGATGATGATAAAGATAATAATTAAAATGCTAATTATAATTATTATTATTATTATAAAAATAATAATAATGATTATGATACAATTATTTCTGGTGTTCTTTGGGGGTTTTTTCTCACGAGGTTAAGCTGCTTGAAAGAAAGCAGTCTCTGTGTCTGTTGTAATGAATGGAAACAATGCAACATAATATAAAAACCAAGCATTGCAGGCCAATAATCATTACTTAGTGAATAAGAAATGATCCTTTCCCGAGCTTCAATGTTCAAGTTGATCTTTTTATTTCTCTTTCTTACATTGTTATTGTCCTATGCAGATGACTGTTACCCTCATCAGGACACTCCACCAATCTTCACAGCCGCATAAGGCAAAGCCCTGCCTGAACGTGGTCGACTACCTCATCACCACGCTCAATGAAACCTGTCATGCCTACAATATACAGCTGTCTGTGGCCTGGATAGAACGGAAACACAACTGGCTTGCGGACAGACTGGCCAATGGAGACTTCCTTACCTTCAAGGCAGCAGTTCCCAATGCCATGTCCAATAAAAGCAAAGTAAAGCGTTTGCAACTGAAAAAGGATTTTTCAGGAAGGAGAGATCTGTCAATGAAATACAATCTAGTATGATAAAATATTACTAAAAGTGTTTTTAGCTTGCTTTTAATTGTCCTTCCCGCCAATCACATCGCGCTTAGATATCTGTTGCTAAGATGCCCATAGATACTGAGCCTCAGACTTCAGCACGGGATGAATAATATGTAATTTTAACTATCAATGTTCAATATATGATTTAGCTCCTTTCAGATGTGTTTGAGCAGTGATAACAGCACATGACTGCACTACATTTGCCTTCCATCTTTCATCTTACTCCTGTCTAACCTTAGCCTTAACACCTTTACCACCCTCTCCTGTCTCATCTTAACACACACTCCTGTCCCACATTAACACTAACACCTTCACCTTCACCACACACTCCTGTCCCACATTACACTTACACCTTCACCTTCACAACACACTCCTGTCTCAACTTAATACCTTTACCACACATTCCTGTCTTCTCTTAACACCTTCACCACACACTCCTGTCTCACCTTAACGCCTTCACAACACACTCCTGTCTCATCTTAACACCTTAACCACACATTCCAGTCTCACTTTAATACCTTCACCA
Organism: Melibe viridis; assembly: GCA_039654465.1. Classification (NCBI taxonomy): domain Eukaryota; kingdom Metazoa; phylum Mollusca; class Gastropoda; order Nudibranchia; family Dendronotidae; genus Melibe; species Melibe viridis. The sequence goes on along the minus strand of JBCIKM010088708.1, from coordinate 18,292 downwards.
CACACTCCTGTCTCACATTAACACTAAACACCTTCACCTCACACTCCTGTCTCACCTTAACACCTTCACAACACACTCCAGTCTCAACTTATCACCTTCACCTCACACTCCTGTCTCACCTTAACACCTTCACAACACACTCCTGTCTCAACTTAACACCTTCACAACACACTCCTGTCTCAACTTAATGCTTTCACAACACATTCCTGTCTCACCTTAACGCCTCTTCGCAACACACTCCTGTCTCATCTTAACACTTTAACCACACACTCCTGCCTCACTTAAATACCTTCACCACACACTCTTGTCTCACCTTAACACTAACACCTTCACCACATACTCCTGTCTCACCTTAATGCCTTCACAACACACTCCTGTCTCATCTTAACACCTTAACCACACACTCATGTCTCACTTTAATACCTTCACCACACACTCCTGTCTCACCTTATCACCTTCACCTCACACTCCTGTCTCACCTAAACACCTTCACAACACACTCCTGTCTCAACTTAATACCTTCACCACACACACTCCTTTCTCACCTTAGCACCTTCACCACACACTCCTGTCTCAACTTAATACCTTCACCACACACACTCCTGTCTCACCTTAGCACCTTCACCACACACTTCTGTCTCACCTTAACACCTTCACCACACACTCCTGTCTCACCTTAACACCTTCACCACACACTCCTGTCTCACCTTAACACCCACTCCTGTCTAACCTTAACACCTTCACCACCCCCTCCTGTCTCACCTTAATACCTTCACCACCCACTCCTGTCTCACCTTAACACCTTCACCACCCACTCCTGTCTCACCTTACCACCTTCACCACCCACTCCTGTCTCACCTTAACACCTTCACCACACACTCCTGTCTCACCTTATCACCTTCACCTCACACTCCTGTCTCATCTTAACACCTTCACAACACACTCCTGTCTCAACTTAATACCTTCACCACACACTCCTGTCTCATCTCAAACACCTTCACCACACACTCCTGTCTCACTTTAATACCTTCACCACACACTCCTGTCTCACCTTAACACTAACACCTTCCCCACCCACTCCTGTCTCACCTTATCACCTTCACCACACACTCCTGTCTCACCTTAACAACACACTCCTGTCTCCACTTAATACCTTCACCACATACACTCCTGTCTCACCTTAACACCTTCACCACACACTCCTGTCTCACTTTAACACCTTCACCACACACTCCTGTCTCCTTTAACACCTTCACCACACACTCCTGTCTCACCACTTAACACCTTCAGCAGTGAAAATAGGGCTGAGAAAGTGAGAATATCTGAATCGTTTTGAATCCCTTGTTGAAGTTGACTTCCCATTGATAAATTCAGGGCTCATTGTATATTCTGTATTTGACAACTTTAAGCTAATAATAATACTTCCAATTTTTTTTAAGATGTGGCTCTTTGATAAATCATATCCCTGGATCTCAACTCCGAATTTTGAAAAAGGAGGAATCTTTGTGTGACCAATCTCCATATTCTTTTTTTTTTACTAAGCCGTCCATGCAGTCAACTTTTTGTATTTTACTTCAAAGATGACGAAGACTTTTTTTTTTCAGCCTTTGACTCTATGCTATCGATGTACAATGCTGGGCTGCAAACCGATAGTGGAAAAAAAAATACAGTAATGGAGACATAGTGGAGGAAATGACGACAGTAGCGGAAATCCGCTATATAGTGAATAATAATAATAATTATCTTTATTGTCTTTAACAGGCAATTCATTTTTTCTTTATCTCTTGTTTCTTTATTTGTTATTGGAAGTTTTAGGTCCCCACCACACAATAGCGTCATAGAGGAGCCCAGAGGAAAGTAAGATGATAGAATTAGTTCAAAGATTTGTTTGTTTATTGCAGGTTTTTGTGCCCACAACACACGAGGGTCAGAGGAAAGTAAGATGATAGAATTAGTTCATAGAGGTAACAGATCAAACCACGAACAGAAGAGAGATGATAAGATAAGAATAGTGTTTATTCGTCCAAAGTTGGCACATTGTTTTGGTGAACACAACAACATATAAAGTTGTAAATAATATTACCTTACATTTTTCACTTCCCTTCCACTCTATGATCACACAGGCAATCACGTAGGCAACACACGCACACACATAAAATATTTGAACAGAAACATTATTTGTTGTAAATATAGATTTATATCTGCGTTGTTCACATGAGTACGTACACACATACAATCCCCCTTTAAGCACACAGACACATACCCACACACCTCTCATTCACACATATCATTTCAACAGATACTATTTATCAATAATGAAGGGTTCAAAGAGGGATAAAACTATGGAATGGCATTTAACTCCGTCAAAAGCCTCACTGATGAGGGTAAAAAGATTTTCTGTATCGTTCTTTCTTGCATGCAAAATATAGAGGGCGGTTTGAACGTTCAGAGAACTTGATTTGTGGGGTAAGAGTAAGAGGGTGAAGGGCATCTGTAACTATAGAAACTATCTTTTTATGACATAAGGTTTTTAAAGTTTGTTAGATTTACACTAAAAAAAATAAATATAATCTCTCCAAAACACATATGGACACCACAGAGAGATGACTTACACAACACAATGACAAAAAATATCTCTCCTGACAAAAATAAGCCATGGCCATCACTCATGACAGCTTGTTTGTTTATTGAAGGTTTTAGGGCCCCACGACACACAAGGGTCCCAGAGGAGAGTAAGATGATAGAATTAGTTAAAAGAGGGAACAGATCAAACCACAAACAGCAGAGAGATGATTTACACAAAAAAATAAATATCATCTCTCAAAGCACATATCGGCACCACCGAGAGATGATTTACAATGACAAAAAATATCATCCCTCCTTACAAAAATAAGCATTGGCCATCACATATAACAGCATTATGGTACAGGAAGACTCAAGATCTTTAAACCCCCTTTGTGTACTAAAGTACTCAGTATGTTTAACTTGTGACCCTGTGGTTGTGTACCAACAGGCATGAATGAAATAAGGGATGACCACTGAATTTCCAAACAAGACAACAAAAACAGGACATCACAGAAAGGGGGAAAGTAAGAAGATAAGAAACACAAGTGCCCATTGCCCACTAAGAAGCAATAACAAAAGTGCAATATTTTCCAAATATGTTTTATTGAAAGAAATTTAAATAAAAACTGTAATATTGTCACCATTGGTTAGAAAAAAGGTTTTGAACGTGAAATCCACTCCAAGGATTTCCAAATTAGTTTTTTGAAACAGTCTTAAAGCACAGAAAAAAACAGTATCACACTTTCAATTTGTATTCAACAACTCTTCAAATATACCCCAACATCTTGTCAACAAGAGCAACAACAAAAAAGCAAATGATGTCCAAACTTTACTAATGAAAGAATTTTTCACTATGTAAGCCTCAAATTTATCCATAAAATTTGGTGACATGAAACTTTGTGAGATGTTTCAAGGAAAAACTAAAAAAGATGGAAGTTAATTCTATCATTGGATTTCTTATAGTAAAAACTTATTTCATTTACGATAGTCAGTAACAGACTACTAAGAAATCAGTCATGACGTTTATCACTACAGGACATTAGGTAAAAAAAAGGCATTTATGGTACCATTTTGGGGGGTTTAAACTGTTAAAAAACGATAGAAATTCCTACTGTATGGAATGTAATGGGGAAGAAAAAAGACTGCAATTATCCATGTTATAAGCTGACTACAATAAAGCTTTTCCCAATTCTACATTTTGAGCATTGCAAATGCAGTAGTTAGTGTTAGTACATATTTTGACCAAAAATTAATAAGCAGTTTATAATTTAAAATAAAAAGGATAAAACATATAAAAACTTATTACAGACTCCTACAATCCTTTCAAACTAAATAAAGGTCCTCAATCATTCACAGCTGTTGATCAAAATGATTTGCCCCATACTTTTCTCACAATAAATTAACAAGTATACCTCCGAGGTCAAATAAAATGAATAGAACTGTTTACACAGTACAGATAAACATTTGGAAGAATTCTTCTTTTTCTTTTTTCTTTGCAAAAAGACATTAAATCTGTTTTGTTTGATATGAGATCTAAGTTAATGCTCAAGCTGCATGCAAAACAGTGAAAAGATTATCAATGAATACCGTCAAGAAATAAAACTGGAAAGAATTAACACTTGGGTTTAAACAATCCATGAGTTTAGGTTCAACATTCGGTGTATAAGTATAATATAAATATAATAAGGGCAACAGAGGATCTAAATGATTCTAATGGAAACAAAAATATTGGGAATTTCACTATTTTTGTTTCACTTTGTGGGATTTTTGTTGTTGTTTTTATTTAAAGGGGGGAAAAAATACACCAAGTCAAATTCTTTCCAGATTCTTTCCAATGAGAAAATAAAGAGCACCTCCGTCGAGTTGAGCCCACCCATAGGGCAGGGTTTGCAGGCAAAACCGTCATACTGTGTGACATCAGCACACTGGATGCAAATTATTTTCAATACAAAGAAAATAGTTTAAAATCCCCACTGCCTCCCCTTCAGGCATTAACAGATTACCTTTGGGTTCTGCTTTATCAGCTTCAAGTTATAAGTCATTTAAGCAAACCTTTTCCTACGCAAGCATGATTAATATTCCAGTGTCACAAACACAACTGTTCCATTGGGACAAAATGTGTTCAGTGGCAGAATGTCATACAAGTTTGTAGGTACTAGTCATCCGTTGATGCCTGAAGGGTGTTCAGCAGTAGGGATTTAGCCTCAGCATCCTGTCACTTCGGCAGTCTCGCCACTCCTGCGGGTCACACGAAGGGTGGTGAACACCTGGACGAATGGAACACAAACAAAGCAATCAGATCAAAACCAAAAACAATTCCACATAATACTACAATGCTTTTGGTGTTATACCCCTGACCTCTGTGACTACAGCAGGCAATATATCTGAATGGTTAATCTCTTTTAAAAAGTTACCAATCAAGAGCAAAAGGTGTGTAACAGTCGCACGCTCAAAGGTAATTATAGTTGGCAAGACTTCATCCACATGCATATAAGAACTCAAATTTCAATTTTCCCTGCATAAAAAGCATTTTTTGTCCAATAGGTATTTCTCCATATGATAAAAAACACACCAATTCTTTGCTAATGAAAGATTTGCAGGGTTCCCACTCAAAAGCCATCTCAAAATATAAGACCTCAGAAATTTTTTTTTCAAGACCAGCATTTTGAGTAGAAAAATAAAAACAATACAACCATGGAATAAATTTACTTGAGGCATAAAGTCAATGATCATTGGTTATGGTATTGATTATTCGGTATGAACGGCAGGTCTGTGGCAGAGTAATTTATTAATTTTTAATTGCTACCTGATCACACCATCATTTTCAGTATTTAGATGTACGTGATCTTAAAATAAAGTTGTAATTTAGAGTCATTGAGGCAGAGGAACGAGCAGAAGTATCAAAATACTGAATGGTTATGATAAAAAAAAAAAACCCAACTACCTCCCCCCTAAAAATCAAACAAACTACAGCTTAAAAAAAAACTTAAAGGAGTTCTTACAGCTTTTTGATATTACATCAGTGTGCAGCCCTTATAAATACACGACCTAATAAAGACACACTGAAGGAACTACTACTCTTTCATATTGACTATCCCACGCGTCATATTATATTTTGACGTGTCAATCATTATCTTAAATGTAAAGATGGGGAGGGGGAGAGGATTAAAATCCACTTTGCGTATTTAAGAGGCACTCTAATTTACAAATACCAAGTCGAGCATAACACATCTGTCTTACAGTAAACAAGACCTAATGGTACTTCCGTTGTCAAAATGAAAGTAGCTTAATTTTAAACAAAATGAGAGCCAATCACAACATTCAGTACAAAAGAGTTCACATGCCGTATCAAATAACATACAGGTGTTGCTATGTCGCTCTTTCTGCAACTAAATTGTCTCGCTGCTATTCCCTGAAACTAAAATTATAGACAAAGATTTGTTGTTGTTTTTTTTTTACTTTTTAAAATTGTATTATTTCATTATTTTTACTATTCTTGTGAGTTCTCTGAGCTGCAGATCGATTTTCCTAAGCATGATTGCCAAATTCAAGACCATTTTTTTCTCGATCGGAAGCAAATATGCGAATCCCTGACTTTTCCTGACTTCCTGACCGAGTGGGAACCCTGGAAAAGTGAGGCAAAAAAATAAAACCCTCAGGCATTCATAAACACACTTTCACACATACAAACAACATTGCTCCATTCGTATTTTGAAACTGTCACTCTTGCCCTTGTGCACTAGACCTAATACTTGAACTGGTTGGAAATAAAAACTACAGAATAATATGAAAGAAAGCCACTAATAATTAAGACAACAGCAAACACTGAACAGGCTGTGGGTGAGGTCTTACCTCGCTGTTGGTGGGGTGGATGCCGATGGTGTCGTCAAAGTCTGCCTTGGTGACACCTTTCCTCATGGCGACTGCGTAGCCCTGCGTGATCTCGCCTGCGTTGGGGCCCAGCACGTGGAAACCTATCACTTTCTCCTGAAACAAGAACAACAACAAATTTTTTATTTAAAACTCAATGATAATTATATCTCAATAGTGATGGTGATCCAAATTATCCTCCCAGAATACCGTATTGAAAATCTGTGACCATGGTCACACTCCAAAGGCCAAATGGAAATTGAGAGAGATCGTATTGTATTGTAAACTAAATCAAAAGCACAGAGGAGCACCCATAAAGCAAAAAGCTCACAACCAGGTTTCAATGTTGCCGGACGTAGCATGCCACAAGCTACAATTCATGTCCACATACTGTTAAGCAGCATTTGTGACCCATTTTAATTACAAATCCTACTTTTATCATCTTAAAGGTGAAAAATGTAATGTACCACACTGCCCTAAGCTTGTTTTTTCAAATCTTCATCATTTCTTAAAAGATTCTCCAGCCCAGCAAAACACTGCTGTAAATTCTAACCAACACAGGGTAAATACAACAGGTTGGAGGAGAGTCAGACTGCTAACTGTTCTTTGCGCTTAAGATGCTACTTAGACAATTATCTGGAATGCTAAGTTATTAGCCCTTTTGACCTACTAACTCACTTACCTACCAACCCCAGGAAGGAAAAATCAGGACAAGATTAGCGGGGAAAAACCCCCCAGGAATTTTGGACAAAAATCAGGCCAGCATTCGTAACGTGCAAAAAAAGTAATTCAGCATCACTTGTCTCTTAAATTTCTTAAGCAAAAGCAATGATACCCCATAACAGGACTTACAGAGAACTTGTTCTAATTTGTTTTTTCATTCCTCTTATTCTCATTCTGTGATTCTTAAGGTAACCTTAAATTCTATAAAATCTTGCTTTGTCACAACTATTTAAAAAACTGAAAAAAGCTCTGTTTCGCAGAGGATATCTATTCAACCCAACAAGAGTCTTACACTGTTTAACAAGTCTCGATAGAGAGTCTAGTGTCGCTTTGACAGACTTGTCTCTCTTAGGCCATATAACTTCCAGTAAAAGCCTCCTTCCATTGAGAAGTTACATTTTGTTGTGGGGTCTTTTCCCACTTCAAAAGGAGTTCACAGAGCCTAGAAGCAGTAATTCTGAGCTTAAACCCAGTTCATCCAAACATTTCAAACACAGATCTATTAATTTCATGCTTTTCCGTGTAATTTTGTTATGAATTTGAAAGTAAACACGGTTGTCGAAAAACTTTCAGATTCCACGCATTTGCTCCTGAAATCTTCACTGCTTCGTTTTATTAACTTTTTAGAAAATCGTCACTGCTCAGTAGGCCAGTTCAGGCAGAGCGAAATTTTTTTAATTTATTAACAAATCATGAAATCTTAATTGTTCCAATTTCATGAAAAAATCGTGACATTCACAAATTTCTCAGGACAGTTAGCGGGTATGTTCATGAAACTACGCCACAGCAAGAAATAACATACCTTGACCAAACTTCAACTATCAAATGAACAATTCATTTGAACTTCAAGAACATAACATTCAGAATGCCAACCCTTAGATAGCGGACAACCCTGCCCAAAACACTGGTCAGTCATTGGCCATCTGGGAGGAGGGTGGTAGGGAGGTCAATCACTTGAATTATATTTTTATTGACACAATATTCACAACATTTTATCATTATCATTATTAGAACTAGTATCATTTATGTCATTAAATTTTTGTTTCGTTTTTGTTTTCTTTTATCCTCGTCATGAAAATTACCAAAATTCAGAGTTAACGTTATCTCCAACAAATAAAACCAATCGGCTCATTTAAATGTAAAGATGATGCCAAGCTTTGTAACAACTTCCAATTTAAAGGAAAAATGAATTTGCAAAATGAAAACTTTGTTCTTCAAAAATCAAGGTCAATTCTGTTGTATCTATGCACACTGCCCTGGTCACTAGGCAACTGTGAACAAAATCAAAGCAATGTGCATTGATCACAGTTCAGATATTCAAATTTGTTTTCATTTCAGCCTGCTTGTCTAACATGAGCAGGAGAAGAAGAAAAAAAAAAAACCCAGAGAAAAGTGAACAGAAAACTAAACAACCTGAGCCTTGCTCCTCGGCGACGTTAGATTATTCAATCTAGCCATGAGTGTCTGCAACGACAAATACAACATCCCCTAAAACAGCATGTGTTCTTGTGATAATTTGTGGACTGATTTGTTAAGTTCTCCAGACTTATAAAACAAAGATACTTTGAAGTTTTTCTTTTTACCTGCTTTAAATGAATGCTTTAAATAATCGCAAGAATATAGGGAGCTTTGTATCCCATGATTTATCACTTTACTCTTTTCAGTTTTGGTCTGTCTCAGCTTATCCTTTACTCTTGGTTGGCTAAAACAGCGTGTCAAAAAATATCTCTACACAGTGAAGATGAGATAAAGTCAAGGCCAAACAATTTTTTCCTTTTGCTTAACAGCACCCCCAGCAAAAGAATCAAAAGTTAAGATTTAAAGGTAAAGATCAGCATTAAGAATTCCCACACAATCCCTTCATAAACACCCGGGATATAAGTTGTGATGCCATATAAAGGTGCTCTTTTGTATAAAAATATTTTCAAAAAACTTCTGCACAATTGGACAGTTTTTGCACACTGAACTTGAAAGGAAAAAGTATGGCAGAAAAACAATTATTCAGAAGTTCAAGGCACCATCCACTTCATTTTTTATAAATACATTTTTGGTTGAACTGATATGATTCAGTCTTTAAAGATCAATTTACAGTTCCAATGTCAAGTTTGCTAGAATAATTAATCATTGATAGGAAGGCATTACAGTGCTTGGTTGGCTTGACCTTAAATGTTTCCCAGCTGTTACAAGATAACTGCACTTGATGAGGTGAAAGAAAGTTCTGGAGGTGCTTTGTAACTACCCTTGAGATACCTGCCATCAGCACATGTTGAGGTGAAGGGTTGGCCGAGGCAAATCTTTTCTGTTTATTATGAGCACAACTTCAGGACATTATGGTTAACCACAAATAATTTTTTTTTTTTTAAAGTTAGAGCAAAAAAAAAAAAAAAGTGATTTAATTGCTTTTTAATTTCCCTGTATATTCCGTTCAACTATTCTTTCCAGTTCACAAAAAAGTTTGAAGCCCATTTGTACACAGCATTCTTACATTTTCATTTATCTTGCAGATGAGCTTGGCGTAGCAGGTGTTTTCATCCTTGTGTGGCACCGTCCATTCTAAGGGGATGAAATGGCTGTGGTACACCTAACGGGGATGGAAACACACATTTCAACACATGTCACACAGAGTCATTGAAGTTGAGTGGGGCATCATAAAAGACAAAAGCTGCTTAAAAGTTAGAGATAATTAGCAAGAATGGCATGAAATATATATAATAGACATAAAAACTATCGCAATTTATGACAAATCTCAAATAAGCGGAGCTTTCAATGTAGGTAAGATTAATGATGCCCTTTCATATTTTTCTTGACATACAGAAGCCTCTATACTAAAAGGTAATCCCTGTCAAGTGAAAAAGCCATCTTTGAACATTTAAGTTGTGAACTCCACTTTCCTAGAGTGATTTACTCTCATAGCAGACACTAAAAAAACAAACAGCCTCATATCATTTACCCAGAGTTTATCAAAGCATAGATATGAAACAAGAGTTATGGTTATGTAAAGTCATTATATTCGTACACACAGCCTGTTGGGACTCAGGACAAAGTGGGGGAAAAAAATTAATTGATAAAATTAAGGAACCAAATATTCTGCCTAATTTTCTTTTAACTCTTTCAGGACCAAATTTTCATCAATTTTTTTCCTTTCTTTCTTTGAACTTTTACTTGATAAGTTTTTTTTATAGACTGCCACACTTACTCATTAGAAAGAAACCCCAACTAGTTATGCACAGCCGAAAAGATGATAGATTGTATATATCAATATTAACAAAAGAATCAAATATTAATTTGTGCCATAAAGAACTGATAAGGAAGAGGAAGCAAAGGTATAGCGGCTGCATAGCAGAATTGATAAATCAGATGATGGTCTGCAAATGATTTACGCAAGTCCAAAGCCGATAAATCGGTTAAGGTCAAGAAAGAGTAAAGGAGATTGAAAAGAAGTCACAGCACTCACTTCAATATTATCTTCCCCAAAAGCTTCAATGGCAGCTTCTTCAGAGTAGCCAATGCAGCCATATTCCAGGGGTGTGAAGACAGTGGTAGGGATGTTCTTGTAGTCCACCTAAAGATAACGCAAAACAAACAGATTCCAGGCCAATAGCTTTGAATTTTTTTTAAAAATGTGCCATGTCAAATTTCTATCTTATCACAAAAATACACAACAAAACTGGTTCCATCCATCCTACCACTTCTCCAGCACGATACCATCCTTTGACTTCATAATAAATAACACCCTGTCTAGCATCGAAGACCAATTGCATTTTTGTTTTCATATCTCCAATGTTGAACAACCTAATTCAAGGAAATGAAACAGAGAAAAGGTACACATATCTCTCCGAAGTATTACTACAAGGTGGATCATAGGGCATTTTTGTTTTGTTTGTTAGTTTCTTTCATTAACCAATAGACTGTCACTTACCAGGGGCTTTTCCTTGTCTTTAGACTGGAAGAGGCGTCTTGCCAGGAGTTTTCCTGCCTGGATTGCCACCGGTGTCAGCTCTGGCCTGCCCTCCCCTATGTCTCCAATGGCAAACACGTTGGGCACATTTGTCTGCTCAAGGTCATTCACCAGCACTCGCCTGGACCTGGAAAGTGAAGAAGGTAGAACAGGTAAAAAATGCTAAGCCTGGGTAAAATACAATAGCACAAAATAAGTGGCGTATTGGGAACACTAAGGGAAGCAAAGACAGCACAAAATGAGCGGCTTATTGGGAACGCTAAGGGAAGCAAAGACAGCACAAAATGAGCGGCTTATTGGGAATGCTAAGGGAAGCAAAGACAGCACAAAATGAGCGGCTTATTGGGAACGCTAAGGGAAGCAAAGAGAGCACATAATGAGCGGCTTAAGGAACGCCAAGGGAAGCAAAGACAACACAAAATGAGCTGCTTATTGGGAACCCTAAGGGAAGCAAAGACAGCACAACATAAGTTTCCTAGAATCCCCCCGACCTGGTGGGGACCCTGAAAATAAGAATTTGTCAAATGAACTAGGCGACAGTTAAAATGTAATATTCAGCCTCATTTTTTTTAAAAATCAAATCAATACAGTATGAATTCTACAGTACTAAATAATGAGCTCAAGATCAATGTTCTGAGAAGTGATATCGAATACCTAGTACGTGAGACGATACCAAAAGAGTTTACTACTAAATAGCTCAATATTTGAAGGAGCTCCATACGATTTGTGTGACGTATGATCACCGAATCAGGGGGATACCAAAAATTCGTATTTTTTCCCACATGATCATATTTGCTTCAAAAATTTGTATTTTTCGTACTAGTTGGTATCTCTCTCTGAGGAAAGCAAAGACAGCACAAAATGAATGGCTCATTGTGAACGCTAAATGAATAAAAAAGAGCACAAAGTGAGTGGCTTTTTTTTGGCAACAAATGTATAGGGAACAATAAACAAAAAATGAAAGTACAAATTGGTGACAACAGGCTTATTCCCTATACCCCTATCACCACTCGTTTTGTTCGAAGGTAGAACAGCTTTACTGACTGGTGCAGCACTCAAACTCCCACTTTTTTAAAATAATTAGGCCCCCTAAATCACCCAATCTTTACCAAACCTCACGATTGGGGACACAGTTTACGACTTGAGAAAATTCATGATGACGAATACAAATTTAATTCAATCCTCATTAAACCAGATTCCAACTACCTCAGTATAAAAAAAATTTCTATTCTGTACATAGCAATCCTGCGCATAATCCTGAAATTCAACAAAATTACAGTGGTGCATGAGTAAAAGATCTTTGACCACAACGATGTGATCAGCGTTTTGCGATGAATAAAAATATCCTTCAAAGTCTTGTACGGACTGGGTTCCATCCAATACTCACTTCTCACTCAGCTGCACCCCAATGTTCTCCAAACCAATATTGCTGGTGCAAGGGTCTCGACCAATAGCCAGTAGAATCTGTTGGGGAGGAGAACACAAAAGGAAACAAAAAATAAGACAGCCACACACATTGTGAAACAATAACATTTTTTTGCTGACAAATCAAAAACTGCAGGAAAATTCTTTTAAAGAGTGATACGCATATGGTTTGTGTTATAAACAAAACATCCAGAAAATTCAGCTAAAATAATAAAAGCTGGTATTTCTCATAAAGTACATTATTTGTTATGTAACCAGTAGTCCAACCGACTACATACATATTTCAGTAAAGATATAAATTAAAAAACTTCCCACAAGAACTACTGCAAGGCCATCCCATCAGTAAAAAGCAGTAATCATATCTCAAAGTAAAATATGATTACAACAAGAATAACAAATTAAAAATTGAAAGAGGTCTTAGATGCTGCACTGCCCCTCTACCAAATAATGCACTTACAGTGTTGTATTCATCCACGATTTCTTCCCCCGTGGAGGATTTAGCTGTCACTCTATACCTCCCTGGCTGTCCTGCCTCAATCTGTTCTATCTGGAATCAAAGAACAGAAGGCTAAATCATGGATGAAGGTTAAGAAAGCATTTCCAAAAGGACACATGCACCTGTCAAAAAGACAAAACCAAAGGTACACCATGGTTAAAATTTTGTCCCCATTTCATTTCGGTGCACCAAGTGTATGGAAAAATGGTTTTCCAAAGTTTACAAAGAGGAAGAAAAAACATACAGCTTTTAAGCTTTTCTTCAAAAACTGAAAAGTCGTTACGAATCATTGATGCCTGCAAAAACAGAAATTAGACAAAAACAAGTCTTGATTCAAATGTCCCAAATTTTTACAGTTGATTGAGATATTGATATTGTATTGTCTGAAAGCATGCAACACCTATAGTGAGTATTCAAGAGATTGATGCAAAGGCCACAGGTCATTTTATTCCATCCTTTGTTTCATCTCACCTTTGCTTTGAGTTTTTACCATACATGTTCGAGGGTTTGGTTTTTTTCTTGTTTAATCTTTGTTAAAAAAATTGTTACGCCTCATTTTTCATATGCAATAAGAGCTTTTAATAAAATTCAAATACAGATGCCAAAGACTAATATAACTGTAGCAATAGTTCTTTTTCTTTTTTTATATCTAATCTTAAACCAGTTTCAACGGAGAGCCAAGCAGGTTCACAGAATAGTTGACTTTGAGTTAATTGAGACCATTTTCTTGAGGGTGATATAAATAATTTGTTTTTGATCACCACCAAATTCTCTTAGATCGACAAAAAAAAAAAAGTGTTCACAAGAGAATGCAAGAGGTTAGGTCTCTTCTTGTCAACAGGTGTATTATCGCTTATTTTAGCGTATTCTTTTCTCATCAGAAAGGGAAAATATTTCCAAACAAAAAGGGCCATGAACAAAAACTCTCAATGTAGAAAATTATCGTATATTCTTTTACGACAAAAATGCATGCAATTAAGAATTTGCAGTTTTGATATTATTCACAATAAAAATCCTTCGACAAGAAAATCAATAAAAACAAGAAGAAAGAAAAGGAAGAAACTTAATGTTGAATGAGAACATGGTACAGGCACATGTCACCCCTACAAAGGCTGCCTCACAATTAGTGAGCCCAGGTTCTTTCTACATGGAATGCAGCTAACAATGGGCTCCACCTGTAACAACACATATGTACAGTATATTTAATCTCTAGAAAATTTGTAGCCACAATCACTGACATGCTCTAAGCCCTTTTCCATAAGCATTTCCCTGATGGACAATGTACATGTTATACATATGATACATACATCTGGCAGCTTACCACAAATGAACAGAGAAAACACTGTTTACAACCAAGGGAACCTCCAAGCTTTAAATCAATCATACTCTGATACAATGAGGTCTGTGTAATAAAGTGCCTTACCCACCTGAATAAAGACGGTACTGACTATAGATTGGATTGAGAAAGAACTGGCCATTGATACCTTAAGTGTAGACTTTCGGGTGTTTTTTAAATCTTTAAATTGAGGAGTGATAGTATAACTTTTGATTTATCATGAGGAGGAGAAGTACATTAGGTCTAAGGGAGCAGTTTTTGCACAAGTTCCTGCAGAGGAATATTTTTCTTCTTTGAGACACAGCAAAATTAGCAAACACACATGTCCATGACAACATGAGCTCATGGCAGCAAGAACTCAAGAGAACGTGTCTAAATTCAAGCATAGATAGGCAGAGAGTGGGAACATTTTATTTGGGTATCAAACCTTAGATACTGTGATCATGAAATGAGTAATTAGGATGGGAAAGTCTTTGCTTGGCTCCTTTTTTTCTTTGACCCAGTCTCATACTGACAGAAAGGTTTAATAGTTTTCCTTTAGTCAACTCCTAACTACCAAACAGCTGTGAAAAATTTGCCAAAAGACTTTCATCCACACTTAAAACTAAAAAGATAAATCATGACAGAGAAAAAAAATAAAATGCTGTTCTTACAAATTGTTTTGTTGTTTGTTTTTTTTCATTTTCAAGAACCAACCTTGGTGGGGACAGCTCCTCGTATAAACTTGACGCCACATTTGTCCATGTGCTTCCCGATGAGCTCGGCACACTGCTGATCAAAGCCCCGCAGAAGAATGGAGCGCACCATTACGGTGGTGTCCAGGCCAATGCCTGCCAGGAAACCTGCACATTCCAGGGACACATATGAAGCTCCCACACACAGGGTTTTACCGGGACAGTACGGCAAGGAAAACAGGTCGTCACTGCAACACAAACAACAAGGCAACTTCATGTTTTGAAACCTTTTTTGGTATTGTCACATAAAATATTACAATAAGTAACTTTTTTTTTTTTAAATAGTATTTTACAGTATTCAGCTTATCAGAAGCCCTCTGTAATAAAGACAATTGTTCTGCTTGCTGCGGTTCCCCTCTTGTAAAAGCAAAATAAAAAGTAAAGGCCATAATCATGAGATAAAAAAAAAGAAGTCAACATAAGTTTGCAAATTGTGTAAGTTTCATCATTTACAGATAGACAACTGGTAAAACAATGACACTTGGATATCAAAATTTATTTAATGGCAGAGGAAGTTCTGTTTCAAATTGATTTATGACAAAAAACCTTCAGTTTTTCCCCCACAGGATGCTTCTTTTACATTCAAGTTGGCATTTATTATTTCCACAAAATAATGCTTCTTTTAAGCAATTGATTGTTTTAATAGTTCCTCATCCCTGAAAGGTAGATAGGGAACAGTTTTTTTTTTTTATAAACTTCAATAACATTTTCTGCCATTCAATCTTTCATGCAATGTAATAAGGAAATGAAATTCAAACATCAAGCTCAAATTTCTAAACTTTACAGAGATGCCAACCTCGTACTTCAAATAAGTGTATTTTCAAGATCAAAAATTCATATTTTCCAAAATAAATGTGTATCCACCAACAGATAATTGAACGCTGAGGAGACCTGGGATACAGGCAATAATCCAAATGTCAAAAGACGCAGCAGTAATCTAATTGTAATATATCCAAAAGCAAAGAGCGAAATATACACTTTCAAAATTTTACACCACACATCTTCGTTACGCCCGCTACTTGTCAACACTCACTAATTAATTGCCTTTCTGCCAGGGTGGCATCTTCGGTTCTCCCAAGGCTCGATTAAAGTTGTGCAAGTCGATTTTTTTGCTGACCAACAGCAGTTGCGACCTTTGCAGGCCATTGAAATGGCTTGACTGCGGAATTTGAGCAACTTTTCCCGATTGCATTTTCCCTTTTTTTCTCCAAAAGAAAATTCCTGACCTCGTGAGAACCCTCAAAGAACCTTTCAAATGGCCTGGGCAACAGCTAAGACAATGCAATAGTATTCACCCCCCTTTTTTATCATATTGATATCAAATACTAAATAATGAGTTTAGGAACAACCATCTGTTTATTGGAGGTTTTAGGGCCCAACGATACACGAGGGTCATAGAGGAGAACAACGATCTGAGAAGTGATATCGAACACCAAGTGCGCTAAACGATACCAGCGGAATTTACTGCTTATTAAACTAGATTTTATTTGGGGGAGCTCCATATCCATTTTTGTGGTGTGTGATCACAGACTCAGAGGGATACCGGAAATTTGTTGTTTTTTTTCTCCCTTTGATCTTATTTTCATATTTGCTTCAAAAATTCGTATTTTTCGTACTGGTTAGCACTTCTGGCTTAAGGGGAAATGAGCAGTGGACACATCATACCTGGTTATGCAGTATTCTCGAGCACCTGGAATATCCGGGTAGCGAGGTCTTTCCCCAGTGGCCACTAGTATATACTCCGCTGAAACGGTAACCTCCTGCTTGTTCTTTTTGACTGCCTGTGCAAACAAAGAAAGATGATCATTACTTTAGTGAGGGTTGACAATGAACCATACGACCATTTTAAAAAAAATTGGTTTAGATGCATATAAAAACCTATTTCAAATAAAAAGATTTGCTTGTCCGCTTGCGAACATGAAAGAGTTGCGGCCTAGGCACCCATGAAGGGAACAGATAATCCATTGAGCTTATATTCGATGCCAGCCGGAATCACCCATGCTGTCCATGACAAACAATACAAGCTCCAGCAAGGGTTCAAACTCACACCCTTCAGCAGGCGAGTTGAACACCTTGCTCACTCAGGACACCTTTAAAAAAAAAAAACTTTTAATCAAACAAACAAAAAATCCTTTTACCATGATGCATACTGTTCATATATCTTTTTTTTTTTTTAAGCTCTTGACAAAATTATCAAACATTAACTCATCACTGTACACTTCAATTTTTCTGTCAAGATTGTGATCATAGTCACTAAATTGCTTTCCTTTCCATCATAACCCCACCACCCCATCACAAAGTTTGTCAAATGCACAAACTCTTCCCACCAAATACTTCTACATCCTCCAAAAATAAATGAGCCATTTGACGTGTGTTGGCAAGGGAAGATCTTTTTTTTCACATAACCACGATAACAGATTACCAGGTGGCTTGGGACATGTACAAACTAAAGCATTGGTTTCCATTAAAATGGGGTCTCTGAGATACCACAGATTTGGTTTGAATTACTCTCACGCGACGGCCTCTCTCTTAAAGCCCTTTTACTTGGCAGCAAATTTACACTTTCATTTAAATAGTATAAATAGTGTAAACATACTGCTAATATTTTAGTACAGTTACTTTAAATCATATTATTAATTACAATAATGATGGATAATTAACACAATCATCGTGGAGATGATGAATTTCTTCATTCATATATCACTAATGCAGACCTGCTGTTCGAGTGAAAAAAAATCAGTATGATCGCCTTGAAAAATTGGTATTTGAGGGGAGAAAAAAAATCGGTATAAAGCTAATTTTAAAGCGTTTGTCTCACTAGTGACAGCTGACATTCGTAGATTTGCGATATGGTGTCTATCAGTCTACTTCCAAGTTGACACAACGATGGAAAATTTGACATTGAAACAGTATTTACACTACATAAAACACAAGCGCAGTCTCCACTCTTGATAGACTAATATCCAAGTGCAAAACAAATGAACACAAGCAATTAATCCATGAGCGAAGGGTACAGAATGAGAAACCTAGTTGACCGCAATACAATGAAGTAGAATAGTTGTAGCCGAAATGGCCGGAGTCGAGCGTGTAGCGTAGCGCGAGGCACTCGTATCAGGTAGTCTGGCGTGCCACTCTGGGGTTGATTAATTGCTGCAGTTCAATCATTTTTGTGCACGGTTGTCTTA
>JBCIKM010088707.1:0-33335 GCA_039654465.1 Melibe viridis | reverse complement strand
TAAATGTTCTTTTTGACCCCAAAATAACCCGATATTCTAAAAACAAAGCTTTCCTGCCATTCAAAATAATTAGTTGTCCATAAAACTATTTTGTTTCATCTTAAATGTTCTTTTTGACCCCAAAATAACCCGATATTCTAAAAACAAAGCTTTCCTGCCATTCAAAATAATTAGTTGTAAAGATAAACAAAGTTTTCTTTAAATACTTTGCTGTTCCTTTAATCTTTATTTCTATTCATTATAATACTTTAATGAAGATCTCATCTATTATTGAACAGGTCAATTGTGCATCAGCCCAAAACATTCCTGAATGTAAAGAAGAAAATGTGGGAAAGAATATTCATACCTACCAGTGAGTCTAACTAAAAGTGAATTATCTTTTCATCTAGAGATGAGTCTTAATGGAATTAAGAAATAATATATGAACTTCATATTAGCTAAAACTCTAAGAATGATAAAAATGTGTGCATCTAGAGAAATAAACTATCAGTCCTCAAAGAGGTTAAGTGTTAGAAAACTCTCTTACACCTGTGTTTTGTTTGGTTATCCATATCCCTTCATACTGCCTACGCAGTGTCGGGACCAACTCCAAGGAGCTGGGAAGAACTCTGGATCACAAGAAATGAAGACAGGCAGAAGATCGGTCCACTGTGCCTAATCTTGCATGGCATGATGAGAAATACAAGGGGTATTACTCAATCTTAAGCCAAACAATAGTTGCTATTGCCATGGTGGGATCTGCTCATTGATAAAGACCATTGAGCCAATTTACCACTGGGCATTTCAGGAGTTTCAGATGAAATTCTTACTCCAAATCTTCAGTACATTTTCATTTAAGGTGAAAAGTTTCCAAATTTGTTATTATTCATTTTAAAATACTTCATTCTTTGTAATGACATTTCAGAAATGGAGAAGAGCTCATGGTGTTGGAGTTGGATACTATGTTTGACATAAACTCCATCATGTCAAATTCCTTACAGTGAGTAGAACCTGGTGTTTATATTCAAAATAGAGAAGAAAATGTAACCTGTTACCTGTCAAACAGAAAACATTGAACTTTATGGTGCAAGGACTCTAATCCTTTAAAAAAGAATGAATTTTTTTCTTCTATTTGCTCTACAAGCAGATGTAGTATGAATAAGGTCTGGTCTCTGGCAACTGGAAATGTCGCGGGCAATCAATGTAGATTAGTTTACTGAATACATGAAACGCAGAACCTACTTGAAGGTTATTGATTCCTGTTGATTAATCACAAGCCACAGAAACTTTTGAATGTGATATTAAGAATGCTGGTTTGGGTTGACCTGTTAGTTATCCCAGTGTAAACCAAGATCTTGTTCTTGTTGAATGCAGTCTCATATTAATGCAAAGGCAACTTGTCTTTATATACTTGTTGCAGGTAATTTCATTCTGTAGCTTACATGGTAAAGGAATTGTTTGTCTATCTCCTCTCTCTCCTGGTGGTGAGGCAATAACGTTTGCAGCTGGGTCTGTTAGTCTGTAAGACATCAGACTTACATGTCAAAGGTCGTGGGTTGGATTCATTCTGTGGCCATTGTGTCTATCGCACTGTGGCACAGCATTGCCACTGACTCATGGGTTGTCCCAGTCTTCCCTTTGGACAAACTCTTTAGAAAATGTCCCATTTGGGAAGAAATAAAGTGACTTCTGCACTGACTTATTTTCTTTCATCTACTTTTCCTATGTGACTCACTGAATTTAGGGAATCACACCCAAGAGAATTGTAAAATAAAGACTACGCAATCACTGATTTTAGTCTATAAGATCTAGAACAACCTTGTACAGAATCAGCTACAGAAATCTCAACAAATCCATTCTCTTCTCTACCAGGTTACTACTCTTGCGACAGGTCCCTATAGTAGAAAGTCTAACAGAGAGGGGAACCCAACAATCCCCACTCAGAGGGAAGCAAGATCTTCTTTACTTCTACACAAGAGCTATCGGCACAATGGGTAGGTCATACAATAGTTGATAGATAAGTTTTTTTTTACCTGAGCATGAAGCAGTTATGACACGATCATGAAAAAAATTGTAAGTTTTAAGATTTTAAATAGACATTGTTTTGTCCAGTCTCCATTGATGAATGCTAATTATTTGATTTTGACTTTGCTGATGACGTGGCTATTGAAACCATAAATGAATAACTGCAAAAATGCACCAATGACTTAAACGGTACCGCAGAGAAACTTAGTTTCAGTGTTAAACAATGTAAAGCAATAGTACATGTGGACAGAGTATAGACATCACAGTTGGCACTGAAAACATAAAAATCACAGACTCTTTCACCAACCTTGGAAGCAAAAGAAGCTGTGCTGCAAATTCGAGTCAAGAAATATAATGTCAAAGTGGAAAATTAAGGGGGGTCTCAGAAAAATGCTATTCATATTGACTGCATAAAGTATAAAATTGCGCACTAGGATCCAGATGCCGCAGTTATGGCATCTTGCTTTATGGAAGTGAAATCTAGCAGCTTTATGCGGCTGAAAGGAAGAAGATAGATGCCTTCCACCTTGGTTGCCTCAGGAAAATTCTTAGTATATCATACTTGGATAAGATCATCAATGTAGAAGTCCTGAAAAGAACAGGAGCAAAAGAAATGAGTGATATTATACAAGAAAGAAAGATTACGTTGGTTTGGCCATGTTGCTAGAATGAAAAAGGATTGCTTTCCAAATCAAGTTTTAAATTGGAAACCAGCAGGAAAGAAGAAGAGAGGGTGGCCAAAGCTGTCATGGAGAGGAATGATCTGCAGGGTTCCTGAAGCTCGCAGGGTTGGCCTGGGACAAAGCAATTGATGTTGCCGAAGACAGACAAGAATGGAAGCTGATGGCAGCGTATTGCGCCTTCGGCACGGGATAGAATAAGGTATAAGGTAATGTATTAGCAGTTTATGACGAGGATAATTTGAAATGGGTTCTTTTTTAGAAAAAATGTTAATTTTCTTACATCCATTTATCTTCCAGAGCATCGAGTATTCATGGAAATTGCCTACGCCTATCAAGATCGGTACAAGTTTGCCATCACTGCAAAACTAGATGCAGTTGAAGGTCTTCAGTGAGTTGAATGGAAACAATTTCAACAACTTTTCAATCTAAATATATTCATATATGATGCTCTTGTTGTTTTGAGAATTGCTCTTATTTTATTACTATCCCTCAAAACTTTGAAAACAAAGTCCTTTCAAAGGTAGCATGAACATCGTTCTACAATTTCCATTTTTTGGTCAAATTATGTGACCAATGATCAGATTTTTCCTGCTGTCATGACTGTTTAATGTAAAGAGGAAAAAATGGGGTGTTGCTAATGTCAATATTCAAGCATTTATTATTTCTTCAGGGCAAATAAGCAATTGCAGCTGATATGGCAGATTATATAGGCTGTATTTTTTTTTTCTAAAAAAATCTTATTGAAGTCCAGATAACGGTACATTCCACCGAAAATAATTCATAATATCCATAGAATATGAAATAAATTTTGATGTTGCATGATGATGGGTATTTTATGTGGAAGAGATTAAGCTGCTCTCCTAACATGGAGTTACAAGTTTTATGACCGAGGTAATTGATATTGATGCAGAAAACCTGTTCTTTTGAAAAGTTCAAGTAAACCTGTTGTTTCCAGGAACCTTCCAATCTGTTTCTTGTCAGGTCAAGTGAGGATGTGACGTCCGTGGATAGATTTGCCTTGTGGATACTCCATTGCTCAAAGTCATCTGCTGAGGACACAGAAAGCAGCGACTGTTACAACAGTCGATACAAGGGACAGATAAATCTGCCAGACATAGCAGACTATGTGGAAAGACTTGCAAAGCCAAATCTAGTAAGCAATCTACCCTCTATTAGTAGCTTTAACAAAAATATGGAGAAGACAGTTTTGCAAGTCATTGGTGTAATTGATTTATTGGAAAATTTAAGGTTTGCTGGTTTTACATTAACGCCCACGAATTGAATAAATTATCAGTGTCATAACAATTGTTTTTATATTCTAGTCATTTTTAACACTTATCTCCTTATTTTTAAAGCCGTCCATCTCCTGGACACCTTGATTCCACAGAGCCAGCAAAAGAGCCCTTGGAACTTGACCCCACTGAAATTTGAACCCGCGTTCTTGCAAACAGTAACAGAGAGCCCAGCCATTATTAAGACATGCATGTAAATGCCCAAGCAATCTTTTCTTTGTTAAATTTTATGCTGGGTCCTTTTTTTGTTTTTTTTTGAGTTAAGTTTATTATTACTTGATTTTATTTGTTTGTTTATTCTTTTTTCTTCTAGCTTTACGCACCAGAAAACGGGACATCATTTTTGTTTGAAGACCACAGCGATGTCCCAGTGATTATCATCTTCACCAACTCAGCTTTGAAAGAGCAGTCGGACAGCGTGTCAAACTCTCTAGCATTTGACGTCAAAGGCTACGCCAAGGTGTTTGTTATTGATGTGTAAGTTTTCCTTTGTGAGGTTTTCTGCTAGTTTTTAGTTTAAATCATTTCTCTGCTGTTTGTTGTTTGACCTGTTATCTCTTTCAACTAATTGTATCATATTACTTTTTCCTCATGTCCCTTGTGTGTGGCAAGATCCACAAATCAACAATGCAGGTGGTTGGTGGGAGTGGGCACTTCTACTTCTGTTTCTTTTCTTTTACACTGAAGCTATCGTATTACTTTTTCTCCTTTTCTTTTGCGTCCTGTTTTTCTTGTCTTCTTTGGGTCTTAGTGGTCATCCCCTATTTCATGCTTTTGTTACATAACTCCAGGGTCACAAGATAGATTTACTGAGTACTTTGGTACACAAATTGGGTTTAAAGATCCTGGGTCTTCCTGTATCATTATGCTATTATGGGTGGCGGCCATTGTTGTTTTTGCTAGGGGAGATGGTATTTTTTGTCATTGTAAATCATCTTTCTGTACTTTCAATATGTGTTTTGATAGGTGATGTTTATTTTTCTAGTGTAAATCATCTCTCTTCTGTTTGGTGGTATGATCTTGTTTCAACTAATTCTATCATCTTACTTTCCTGTGTAATCCTTGTGTGTTGTGGCACCCTTTAACTGCAAACAAACAAACAAGCATAAGAGGACTAGATGTCTTAAACCATCAAAACAATTAAAGATAATATCCTGCAAATAATTTGTCTTCTCACTCATCTGCAATCCCCAGTGAAGATGGAGAGTGTTCTATGCAGGCTGCCAGACGAGGCTTTGATGGGCATGTCCCTGGAGTGGCAGTCAGTCTGCGTGTAAGTGAACAGAATCGTTCATTATGATAATAATGATGAACATAGTGTCCTAAGTTTTGCAAACTGACAAAAATTAAAATCACTACTTTTCCACAGAGCAGTTTGAAATGTCAGAAATGTTTGAAGTACTTAATCAGTATCAGGTAGTTCAATTGGCTGTAAAATTTTGAGTATATTTGTGGACATGAAAATATGAATAATTCTATATTTGGTTAAAGTTTTTTGGGTTTTTTTTCGGAATTCCTGATTCATCAGTTTGAGATACGACGCAAATCGGCTCATTGGTCTTTCTTAATGAGCAGGTACCACCAAATGCAGCAGCAATTATTGTTTAACTTAAGATCAAGTAATACCACTTATGCATTGCTCATTATGCCACACAAGATCAGGCACAGTGGACTGATCATTTGCCTGACTTCATTTCTTGTGATCCAAGAGCTTTTCCCAGTTGGTCCTGACACTGCTAAGGCAGTATGAAGGGAAAGCAAAACAAAACAGTTTGAGATGCTTTGGACTATTTATACAGTGCCAGTATCTCATATTGTAGCCTACTGTCCCAAATTCAATGACTGTTAATAATTTTTTCCCACATGAACAGAATTTAGCCAAAGTTGAACAGAATGATGTTTAGACAACTAGGAAGCAATCTGTGGTCATATTTTTCAGAAATAAGGTCACACTTATCGTAATAATAGTAATAATCCATTTATATAGCGCCAAATTCACAGAGAATGTCCTAAAGCGTTTACAATGGTGTAATCACCAATCGGCTGTGGTTGATGATTATGTCATTTGTTGGAACACCGTCCAAAGCTGGTGGTAGCAATGCCGCACCAAGCACAGGTGAACTGTTTTGTAGGGATTGATTTATAGAATGCGCCCGGACAGCAGCCTGGCGGCCTACTCTTTTCAATTTCCAACAACCAATTGTTCTTTAACATGTGCAACTTGCACACGGGACCTCCTAGTTTATTTCCCATCTCCAATAGGAAATAGGTGCTCGATCCCACCTACTTAGAACCGGAGAGTGACTTCCGACCGGAAAAACAGCCGGTCCCTTTTTCTTTTCATGGGACTCAAACCCACGGCTTTTGGATTTGAGAGGTCTCTGTACCTCTATGTGACAACCAACCAGATTTGGCCAGAAAAAATGTTGCCATTCATGGGACTCAAACTCGGGACCTTTTACTTGGGAGGCGAGCTCCGTACCTCTCTGCCACATACACCCATAATTAGTCAAACAACAACACACTTTTTATAGACTTTTTGTCTTCCTGATACTCATTTTTTTTTTTATAAAGAAATTGATATTGTTTTTACAGTAAGTGAGATTGAAATAACCCTTGACGAAGCTCTTTCTTCCCTCTTTTGTCTCATATTGTCATTCTTTTTTGTGTTTCCTTTGGCGTTTCCAGGATGGAAGTCTTACTTTCCTTAACAAACAAAATCACCTGGACCTGTCAGCGATCATAGAATTCTTTGACTCTGTGACTGCTGCCCTGCCCAATGTGAGAGAAGAGCCAGTGAAGACTAACTCTGCCGCTGAGACGGTGACTCAAGAGGAGTCTCCATTTCATGAAGGTTGGGAATGGCATGATCTATTTATTGGGCAAATAAATGAAAAATGATGAACCAATAAATTTTCGTCAAAAATTTGGCTGGGTTTTTGGGTTTTTTTTTACACCTTTCCTTCCTCTATATCTTTTTAAAAAATTATTTATTTTATGATGGAAGGAGGGGATGTTGTTTGAGAATCGATTATCTGTTCCCTTCTTTTTTCATTGATAATTTTTATTGCTGTCTTGTCACTAACAAGACAGATAGAGAGGAAATATTTTTTTAAATTAATTGATTGATAATAAAGTACTGTAACACTTTGAATCAGCAAGATACCTCAGTGTATAATTATGTAGAAATTTGAAATGGGATAGCCACATATCAAACGTGACAGCAAACGCCAACAAAGTCCACCGGAATTTGAATGGATGCCCCATATCAATTAAGACACTGTTACATAACACTCGTCAGGCCCATTGTTAGGTATATGATTGTTGTCTGGGACCCCCACCAAAAGAAAGGCATCTCAGCTCTTGAGGCTACCCAGAAGAGAGCAGCAAGAAGAATATTCAGCAACTTCTCGACCGATTTGAGCTCTTCAGGGCTTGTCAGTAAACTGGGCCTCGGCTTGTTTGTAAAACCATACTCAAGTCTGTTTTCCCAGTTGCAAGGAAAATGAGGGACAACGCCTCTAAACTAATTATGCTTTCATCTTACTTGAATTCTCATCATCACTCATTCTTCCCCTTCACCATTTGCCTCTGGAATGAACTCCTGCCTGAGGCTATAGAGACAGTCTTTCCTACTGATTTCAGAAGAATCATCTCTCTTTGTATTGTTGAATAACCTTTGATGTTTGTCAGTTGCGTCCTTTGATTGTGAACGTCTACACATCCTGATATTTGATGTGAACTGTAGATTGGTCCTTCAACCATGAACCAAAGCATTACAAGGTGTGAATGTTTTCTTGATATAAAATCTTTAGGGGGTTTTGGGGGTTTTTTTTTCTTTTTCCTTGAATAATGCTTTAGAATCAGAAAATTTTGTACTCTTTTCTTTCCATCTCCAGTGGAGATTCAGGATGATGAGGTGGCCAAGGCTGTGTTTAAACCTGACAAGAAAATGCCAGAAAAGATGCACACGCCATCTGTGTTGAAGGGAGATTTCCACGATGTGGTTGGAAGTGCTGATTTGAAGATGGTTCTCTATTATTTACCTTGTGAGTAGTCCTTCCAAAAAAACAAAACAATTTTTTTTTCCTGTGTGAGAGATGATGTTATGATACAAGATAAATCACAATTTAGTATGTAATAAATTTCAGTGTGTAATATATATATATATATATATATATATATATATAGATAGATAGATTGATAGAAGTAGATGTTTAGAAATTAACAAAACTGTAAAATGTCACAGGCAGGTTAAGCTGGATGGATATGAGCTCAATGTTAATATGGAGCTTTACCTTTGATCTTTAAAAAGGAGAATTTTCATTCCATATGATATTCCAGTGACTTTGCTTACTCTTTTTGTCTCTAAATTACGTAATTTATTATTCAAATTAATAGTTTAATAGTGGTATGATTTTTCCCATTCTTATTGATACTGATACAAAAAATTATCTTTCAAAATTGTCTACTTAAGGAACTTTTCTTGTTCTGTTCAAACCACATTTCCTTTTCAAGTTGTTAACGACATCTTTTTCTCAAGTTGATATTCAAATAATGTTTCTTTTCCAATTTGGTACTTTAACATGGCACTTCTTATTCAAATTGAAACCTGAATGACATAATTTATTCAAAGTAATATTCATATGACATTTTTAATTCAATTGATAATTAGCTGATTATTTCCTATTCAGATTGACAGTCCAAAAACATGATATCTTTTCCAGTTGACACGGTCAGCCTGGCTCTCCTCAATGACTTTGAGGCAGCAGCCCAGCAGTTGTCTTCCCCTGTCACACCACAAGATGGCGCTGTGGCCAGGGTCAACTGCTTTGATGCCACTGATCTCTGCGCCAGGGAGAACATCACCACCTACCCAGTCATCAGAATCCACCGCAACAAAATGCCATACACGCCATACGAAGGCCAGTTGAACACAGACTCTCTGGTCAGAGCTGTGGCATTGTGAGTCAATAAATCTTGGTTACAGCACAGCAAACTAAAAGCTTTTTGTGATGCACTCATTAATCCTTTTAAATATTATTGCTATTGAAAATAGATAATGCAAAACTGCAAAAAAAAGTTTTAAATTGAAATTATCTCAAAACGTTTTTTGCAATGTCCAGAACTCAAATCTTAGATCTCTAGAGAGCTGGTCCTAGTGGTCTAACCATTACACACTGTTCCACTTGTGAGACTGTTAGAATTATCTATACCTTTCCTTGGCATGTTTACCTGTTCCAAGAGTTAGGCTTCATTTAGATGTCGTCGTTGAGAGTACGCCAACACTCCTTGCAAATAAACAAGTTACAGATGTATATGCAGAGCAGAGGAAAGTTTCAAGTTCCTGAAGTCAAATTGCCTTCCTATTTAGATAGCCTGGTTAGTGTAATGGTAACTGACTGGACCCGCTATCCAGGGATCCGCAGATCAAGTTTGAGTTATGTCAATCACTTTTTTTAGGCAATATTTAAAAAAAAAATTAATTCACCTTTCTCTTCGATTTTGTTTAGTCTTTTTCATGACACTCTACTCACACAACTCTTTATTTATTTACAGGGTATTCCATGTTATTTGATTAAAGAATGAACCTAAATCTTTTAAACCACTTTGTCTGACTCCAGAACCAAATTGGGACTTTGACTTCCTGGTTCTCATCACAGAGGAAATCTTTTAACAGTGTTATTCCTTAGATCATCATTGTCTAGTCAATGTGATTTTGTCACTCCAGGTTGAAGCTAGGATTTCCGTTGACACTGAAAAACGAGGAAGAACTGCACAAGTTTGCAGCTGGGATGTTGCCACCAATGATCACCGACTTGTCTCCGTCTTTGTTGATTTTTGTTGCTAGAAAAGAGGACAAAGGTATGCCTGTCTTATTTAACAGCTTAGCGTAGGTTTTTCCCTTTCTTAAATGTTTCTTTATATATGGAAATTTTAAATTATATGTCAATCTGTTTGGTTCTGTTTTGTTTTGAAAAGATTGACAATCAGTAAGCCTTTATGTTTGAGGATGTGAAATATTCAATCAGTTTGTGACCTGGCAAAATTGCTGTGATGGTTTTCAGCAGCATGCAACATTTTTAGGACATTGAACCACATCACCTTTAATTGAAATATAAAAATGCAAATCTTTATTATGAATTTGTGAAAATGAAAAGAACCAGTCAAAGCGCATGATTGTCTTAGTGAGAAAATGAAACCTTGTCTTTCTTTCTTTTTTTTCTTTTTTTTTACCATGTTATAACATTGTGGTCTTTGTTCCTACAGGGATGTGGGCAACATTCAGGGCAGCCTCACGACGTCTCGACTATTTGGTGGCCATGGCAAGAGTAGCAGACGACGCATTGGTGGATGTTGTGTAGGTTATGGCATGCCTTTACCTCATTTGCCCTGCTGCGCCATTTCTTTATTCCTGTCATTAGTTAAATAATGCCATTTCTATTTACACCACTCACTTGTGCATACTTTCTTGTTTTCATCACTCATGAAAATTGTACCCATGTTCATACACTGATTTTCTATTTAAGTTAATAAAGTTTATGTTAAATGTATATAAAATATTTAACACTATGTCTATGAATTATGATTCGCTTGTCCATAACCTCCTCATCCACAGTACCAGAAAATATGACGTCTCTGTCCCATGTGTCATATCCATTCATCACAGTGACACGATTTTACCTATTAAAATGTTACAAAGCATTGCCAGCGTTGATGACATCATCACTTTTGCCAGACAGTCAAGGATAGCAACAATGGTGAGGCTGATAGTTAGTTAATTCATTCCTTGGGCTCTGCTCAGTGCATATATCATCTTTATAATTATTCTCCATCTCTGCTTGCTCTGAGTGCTGACCTCCGATTGGCCCCAGGAGTAGCCCCTGTGTGGGGTTGCCTCCGCCTCAGGGGACCATCTCCAGGTGGTATGTGGATGGCCCCTCTTTTACAAGGCTGATAAACAGTGTGTGGCTCATTCAGTTCGGTGTCACACTCTGATGCTGAATGGTGTGGATTCGATCCCCTAACCCCACTACACTGCGGCTCATGCCTGGGTTGATCCAGTCTCCTTGGGGGAGAGACGTTAGCGAAAAATTTCCCCCTGTGATACGAAATAAATCAAATTTATTTTATTTTGTCACTGTTGTCTTTTTGATGATCTATCCTTACAGGGCTTCTGTTTCAGGAATGCACCATGGTTGAATGGATAACAAGAGCTTTGAAATGAGATTCCATTCCATTTTAATATTTTTCATTTTCTCGTTCTTTTTGAATAAAATAAAAAAAAAATTCAATGCACTCTTCCTCTGTAAATGGGATCTCCCTTTGTCTGTGCACTTTTTCTCTTTTATGCAAAATAATTATGGAAACAATCATTATATCAGGTCCCACCCCCCCCCCCTTCCCAAACAAAAAAACCCTGAAAAAACAAAAGACCCTGTCTCCAACTTCCTAACCTCATATATTTAGTTGGGATGGAACTATTCGTACAGTGGAGCATACTTATATACTCATAGAGCACTCTCTTATTTTATAAAGAACAGATTTTGAAGCACCTCATGGGGCTTAATTGTTAATACATAAATCCTGCCTGATGTAAAGAATTACTAATGCAAAGAACCCATTTGGAGTGTCCTAATCTGTTCTTTATATCAATGCTCTACTGTTGTTACAAAATAAATTTCATTGTATTTTTATGTGAAATTGCAAAGCAAGTGACTTTTACTCATACTGCAATTATCCACTTGCTTCTCCAGCCTGAGCTGACAGAGTCCAACTTCCCCGCGCTGCGTGCCAGGAATCTTCCCTTTGTCATCCTGTTCCTGAACCAGTCCGCTTCCTCCCCTGACCAACAGCACATCAGGTCGACCTTCACAGACATGGCAGGGAGCGACGACTTCAGGGACTCCATCTTTTGCTGGATGGATGGGTAGGTCACCAACATCGATTACGCAAGGCACTCCTACGATCCTGCTGCTATGAGGACCAACAACAGGAAGTCTTTATAGAAGACCCCCCCCCCCTTCCCCCCTTTTAGACTAGTGTTTCTGTTCTCAAATCCTGACTCTCCAAGGGACTTGGCCATATGTAGGTCATTACCCCTAGCTAACTTCCTCAAGCCTTTTGCTTCTTTTCTTTTTCATTGTCACTGCTAGCAGGATTTGTATCATCCGAGTGCCATTCATTTTGTGTTTATGGTGGAGATATTGTCTCTTCAAGTGGTTCTCATGATTTTCAAGTGTACTTAAAGCTTTGTTTTACTTCTAAATTAAGTTGGGTTTTTTTTATCTGTTTTGTCTTACAAATAAAATGGTTTGTTTCTCCATGATTAATGAAATAGAAGCCAACAACAATGCATTTGGAAGCTATTTGTCTCATTTTCCTTTTGAATCTAATTTTAATTTTTAGATTTAGAAATCTGATATTAGTGATGATGACCAGTGTTTGGTAATTCCAGTCAAAATGAATCGATGGGTCACAGTCTGTTATTGGAATACACTGGAACCGTCCGTCTACCCAGCATTGTAGTTGTCGACCACAAGAAGGTAATTATAGACTTTGACATTTGACTTGAAGCTCAGTTCACCAAAATATCAATTTTGCATAAAAGGCTGAACTTAGGACTGTCATTGAAGCTACCATTTTGTTTAACTATATTAATGATGGATGCCCTGTGGTAAATTGGCTCATTGGTCTTTATCAATGAGCAGATCTCACCAAGGCAACAGCGACTATTGTTTGGAGCTTGGAAAACTCTGGATCACAAGAAATGAAGACAAGCAGATGATCAGTCCGCCGTGCCTAATCTTGTATGGCATAATGAGCAATAGATAAGGGGTATTACTCAAGCCAAACAATAGTTGCCTTTGGTGGTATCTGCTCATTGAGAAAGACCAATGAGCCGATTTACCGCATAATTTACAGTTCGATAATCAAATCATCATAACTAATCATACGAATCAATATCTACATTTATGTCTGTTTTCTTCCCTTTGTACTTATCTGAAGTTTTTACAAACAGTATTTTCCATGTTCTTTTACATTACTAATCATGTAGACGTACTCATGCCATTGCTTTGTATGCTTTAATCCCCCAATGCAGGCCCAAGTGTTCACCCAGCAGTCTGTGGCAGCCATGACCCAAGATCAGATCTCTGAGTGGCTCCGCAACATCTTCAGCAGCTGCCCAAAGCCCTCCAGTGAGATTTAAACCTTAGTTTGGGTAATCCAAGATTTAGAAATGTGTTACATGTTGACGGATGGGACCAGACCTTAAAAAAAAAAAAAACTGAAATTTGTTTAACCCCTTTCACAGGGGACAAAATGTATAGACTTCATATGTGTGTCTGAGGTTGAAAAAACCCTGAACTGGTTTAGTTCTGCACGTTGCTGAAGGAAAGGCGTAGGGATGTTAACACCAAAATAGAGGCTACAGGCAGTAAGCTCAGTCATCCTTGGAGAAAATAAAACCCTAACAACTTTGTTGACAAAGCGATCATAGTCATATGAAATATCTGGTTCATCTCAACCACCCTTACAGTTACAGTTTCATGAGGAAGATTACACATCTTATTTGCCTACTTTATTTTTTTTTCTCTCCCCAGACAGTAAACAATCAACCAAATAAAAGTTGACTGGTCATAATTCCACAAAATTGCAAGAAATATAGTCGTGTGCCTTTTTCAGAAATGTGAAAAATCAGAAAAAATAAAAAGATTGAAATATCATTAGTTCACCTATTGAATTCCTCATCGTGATCAGTTTTATATGATCATTATTTTTGCAACAGAAACTCTGAAAGACAGCAAGTGGCTGCCTCCTGGCCCTCATTTTGATTTCTTGGCCAAGATTGACAAGGAGACTGAGGAAGAAGAGGTTGGAACAGAAGATCTTGACGGTGAGAATTCATAAATAAATAATATAATTTTTTAAAATACATTTGCCTTTATTTATCCTGCACGGGGAGATTTGTTTGCATTTATATGGTCTGCGCACCGAGTGAAAACTGGAGCAACCCAAGTGGTAGCTGCAATGCATTTGATTTTGAAGGGCAGAAAGTTACATGTTCTTCATTTACACACATCAACACTAGGAAGGCAAGTCAGACTTGAGTTGGATCCCTACCATAAGAGATTTGTAGAATCTCTTTAAGCAAGGGACTTGACAAACATTACTTACTTTCATGGACAACATGGGTCACGCCTGATGAGAAATCTTGTCCTGTCCAGATAAATAACTATTTACCTGATTCTTTTTAGGGCCTAAGATTGCACCAGAAGAGAATAACAAATAGACCAGCTGTCTCTGTATTTGGAACATGTCTGAAATTTCCATGAAAATATTTTTGTTTATATTAAAACCTGCTTTTAATGCTTGATGAGTAATTTTTGAATATTTTTTTTTTTTCTCCCTAAATTGACAGATGGCAGTTTATTCAGCGATGATGTCAGTGTTGAGATTGAGAGGGAAGAGAAAGTCCGCAGGAAGTTGTTGGAACAAAGTAGGGGAAATGCTCCCTCAGAGGAGACAGAATTTGATGACAGTGACACAGCCGGGCAAAGTGTGGAGGACTCACCCCCTGCCCACACAGAACTGTAGAATGGTGGAATCCATTTGTTCAGCCAGGCTCTCTTCCTTTTTTTGGAAAGAGCTTATAAGATTTTACCTTTGGAAACGTGACCTACTAAACTTAAAAACTGTCTTCCTGGTATTTTTGTTGTTGTTGGTAATATTACATTTTGTGGCTGGATTTCAAAGTTCAACTTGTGCTGTCAGTGAATACATCTTCATTTCACAAATCTGTTGGATTTTTTTGTTTATGACCTTAAGTAACTGAGAGGAGTGGACATTATACTTAGTCATAGTACTATTTATTTACAGTCAAGAACGGATATAAAGATTAGCCTCGGACATTCTAAATTAGAGCTTTATATCCATAGTGCTTTATAAGTCAGGCTATTTCTACCCAACCAATATCTTCCTGCACCCTTCGTTGAATACTACAAATGGCGGTATAATAACAGGGGCAAATAACAACATGACAGACACAGAGAAGGCGATTAGAGTTTTTAAATTATCCACTCTGATTTAAATGCTGGCATTTTTTTTTCATGGATTGACATTGACATACAGTACTCTTCAAAACACCAGGAACAGCTTTAAAATACAATTTTTTTTTTTTCAATTAAAGAAAAAGTAAAAGAAACCCAGCTCTACTTACCATATTCACAATTTTTTAACGCCTTACTGTTGTTGACATACACTCTCTCTCTCTCTCTGTCTCTCTCTCTGTGCGTTTGTGTGTGTACACACACCAGCGCGTACATTTCTTCCCACATCCTCCACCCACTCTGCCAACCTACCTCCCTCCCTTCCACCAACAAGTATTTTTACAACCATCCCTCCTCCAACTTGCTCTCTCTCATTTTAAAATCTTGATGATATTACACACAGCCCGCTATAGAAATGGTTGTGGTAACAGTAAGGTTTTGTGGCAACATGATGTATCATCATCGTCGTGCCCAATAGCCTTCAGCAGTAGTAATAAATCTATCACTCCCCCTTCCCCAACCATTATCTCCAATCTCACATGCGTGACTGTTCATTTGGATGCTTTAACTTAAAGATTACCGCTTCTTTTTTCTCTTTCTCTCTCGCCGCCCAACCCACCCCTTCTCTCTCTCTTTCTCTCTCTCCCTCTTTCGTTTTCATGCACACACACATACTCCAAAGCTTTTAAGGAGCATGTGGTAACAGCATCATCACATGATAACGCTTACACCTCAACACCTACGATTTGATTCACATTTGTCAGACTGTCAATCTGTGCCTTGACTGTAACCATGCACTAACCTATGAGGGCTAAGAGCGGCTAGACGATAGGGCGGAGCTTGCACATGTAATGCACAAAAAACTCTATCTCAGCTCATTATTCCGTGGGGCACAGAAAACGTCACTTTGACTCGACTTGACTGGGAGGGGGGGACTGATTACATACTACACTAACAGTCAACGAGACATTCCTCCTGCACTTGCCTAGAGAGGCTGCGGAGTGTTAGAACAGCGGCAACTCATGACAAGCTTCTACGCATTATACTAAGTACCCTATACAGAGCTTCTCAGGCGCTCTTTATGACACAGTAGGAGCAAGCAATAATTACGGCGATGAGGATACGCATCACAATTCACCAAGGAGTCTTTCCCTCAAAGTTTTAGGAGAGCTGTTCTGCGCCTTTCGGTCCATAGGACACAATTTTTCATTGTTCTTTGTTATAGTTAAGAATACAGAGGAAAATATTAGTCAGGGATTTGTAATGTGTGCTTTCGAACCGTCAGTTTTCTGTATCCATGTTCTTTATAATGGGCTATTTTTTATTGCAACAAAGAGGGGAAAAGGGTTGGGCACAAATCTGTGCTCTATATCCGTCATCGCTCTATAAAGGCTGTGCTCTACTGTATTTATAACTGATCACAAGAAGAGTATTATATTTAAATTTAAGAATAAGTCAAGACATCAATAGTTGCAATCTGGCTCAAATTTCAATCTCTCAATTTCAAGTTTCTTGTATGGGTTTTGATGACAGATTCCCAACTCTGTATCGGCATATCGGCCAAATGCTGATGTGATGTCTTTTATTTATTTACCATTTCATAATGAAATTGTGCTTGTTGTATCATTTTATCTAAAAGACTAAACTTGCATTAGTTTTATACCGTAATTTATTTGATAAAATCAAAACAAAATAATTTACAAATCACCAAATATATATTTGAAAAAATGATGGTGCTTTTAGCATATTATTTGTTTTTTAAGGTTTTAGTATCATATTTAAAAAGGGTTATTTTATTGGTCAGACAGTATTAGCTGTTTTGGCACTTTTTACTGTGTCATTTTATTGGGGGGGAAAAACCCCCAAAAACTAACAAATCATTTTCAGGTAAACAACTAAGTCACCCATAAAAAAAAAAAAAAAAAAAAAATTATTTTGAATCTCTATATTACATGTCGCCTTTATTTTCAGTTGCAATATATCAATAGGAATAAGTCTTGAATTTTTACATTCCTGAATTTCCACTGTTTAATCAATGGGCAGTTGATTTGTCCTGAGCATCATAGTGATGTCATCAGTATCACAAGCAAACCACTTAAGTCTGTTTTTGTTGTTCGTATAGGAATAGGAAAGACATTAAACTGATTTCAACTTTTTCTGTGTCACTTAATTTCCAAATATGAATTGATAGATTTATATTATAAATTCATGTTTTATGATCACTGGTAAACTTTATTATCATAATTTTAATAAGTATGTTTTAGAAGACATAAGTATTTTGTGCAGTCAGAGATAAGTGGTTTGCTTGCAACACCGACGATGTGTTTCTTATGTTTAAGACTTTATTCTTCCCTCTTTACACCTATCATATGTACTAGCGTCTAGCATAAACCACATGTTGCTGAATATGACTTGCATTGGACAAAAGATTATAACTTTTACCGTCAAAACCAATTATTCCCATTTAGCACCCAATTGAAGCCACAATGAAACAGAAAATATAGGTCATGCTAATACAATTAACTGTGATTTGGATTCTTAAAAATTCATAATTGGCATTCCTTGACCAGCATTCCTCGCAGAAAGTTCTTTTATTTGATCTACTGTAATCATTTTTTTGTTTTCTAGGTCGCATTGTTTTTTGTTTTCTTGAATTTTTTGCTTTCACTTTCATGTTTGATGTACATGTCTCAATATATATATGTAAACTTATATTATATAAATCAATCCTGTGTATGTCATTGTACAAACAACCGCCACAATGGTGGGTAATTCAGGTTTTTGTTGTTTGATCGCAGGTTTCTGCTACAAATGGAGTGTGTATGTAATTATACATGTTGGCTACGACTAGAGTAAGTCGGTGTGATTGTCGTTGTACACAATATGATGATATGAGTACGAGTGGGGTGTAAAATGTTGGCGTGTGACATAAAAAGATATCATCATAGTTGCTGTCCTGGTTCATTTTGTTCCATCATTTTGATTTATTAAGACTGTTTACTAGTCATCTTACTTGTGCCTGATTACCTACTTAGAATTAGTCTTGAACGCGCTTTTCTTTCCTTTTCAAAGAGTGTAAATTTTTTAAAGAAAGTCAGAACGATTCAGTCTCCTTATCCGCAGTGAATGCTTTGTTATGTGCAATGTTACTTTTTTAATTTGACAATTGTGTGGTCAATCCACTAATATAGTAAGTTTAAAAATGTTAAAAGAGTATTTGTGCTTACTTTAAGAGTGTCAGTCTAGTGTTGAGAAACCTGAGGATTTTTTTGCCCAGGGTGATTCAAGAAGAATATGCCATAATCATGCACAGAGATCAACTCTTAGTCCATGGCTGAGGCACACCATTTTTATTGAGCATCCCACAATTCAGTGGCATCCAATCAAACCTTTGACACTTTGACAACTACACCATCTAACTGATTCGGTCCATTGCAATGATATATAGACATGAAAAATTAATGATTTTAGCATATTATTCTTTTTTAATCACCCTGTATTTTCTTGTTTTCTGGTGCTGGTTTTTTACAATTTACATTTTAATTTTAAACAAATCTGATGATTACATTGTTGTTGGTGTGATCTATTTATCATATTTGTGGTTTTGCAGGACATTCAGGGTGTGGTGAGTCCAAATGATGAGAAATTTCCATGCACCAAGACAAAGGTTAAAAGAAGAAATAGTCTTTGTAAGTTGTAAGATCAGAATTGAAGATACACGACAACATCAACAGTGTTATGTTATTACAATTACACAGCACTGGTATGGATCATAGTCATGGCAACCAATGTTCAAGAATTTTTTTCTTCTGATTTCATTATTTTATTCACCACTTTTTGAGGGGGGAGACTTTCAGGCCACACCTATAGTTGAATTAAATAACTACCAAAGACTGATGATTGACCTGTTCATATGCTGGTCTCTTGTTTTGCTCCATCACTTTTAAAAAGAAACATTCCCTTCATTAAATCCCAAATGGTTCTATTCCAATGGAAGGCTGAGGGAACACCCAAGGTGTTTGTGTTAGCCATGATGTAGCACTACAGTGTGTGGAAGGCACAAGGATTCCAGTAACCTAGTGTGTCAAATAGATGTACCCCCCTCTCATTTTTTGAGGACCTTTTGGGCACCCTGCCCCCCCCCCCCCAACCTATTAATAATTTTTGGCTTATGAATTTTTAAATTTCAGCAAGAAAAGCTATTCTGTTTATATGATTTACCTTTCTAATACAATATAAGGTCTGAAACACTGTATACTTCACTGACTGCAAGAATATTTAATCACACCATTCTGAACCGAATTTACAACAACAAAAAATGATTCAAAATGCCGAATCCCCTTCAATTGAAAATTTTATCAAAGTGGCATTCATGGCGACCCCCCCCCCCCCCCTCTAAATGTCTTTGTACAATCCAATAGTTGTTTTTTTTAAAAGCATGAATCTAACAAGATTGTTCTAGTCTTGTGTGACAATTCATACTCATCAACTAAGCATGACACTAAGTTGTTTTCAACCATAATTTTAACTTTGGTTATCAGATTTAGAATTTCAATACTTAGACCGAGTGAATATACATGCTCATATATACTATTTATGATGATTTAACTACCATTTATTTCCTGTTTATAACTGCATAAGGGGCTACCTGATTTTGAGGAAGGTTTTTATTTGAATTGTTCTTTGAGGTTGCATTCTATTCTGCCTACAATTTATTTAGGATGTACTTGTCCAATCTTTTGGCGCAATGATGGGTGAAGCTGCATTTGTTTTTCAATAAAACTTCTGCAATGATAATGTTGTGGGTTTTGTTGCTCATTCAATTTTTCCAGCATTTAAACTTAATTATTATATTGAAAAATAAGTATAAAAATTTCCCTTTTTGTGATGTAAATATTCAACAAAGTGGCAAGTAATCCGACAGTCAAGTTTTCATTCAATTTTATTTTCCATCAATGTTCTACCATTGGGAATGGGATTTTATCAACATCAAGGCTTTAGGACAATATTACAATGACATTCATTTTCACAGAAATACCTACAGATGTGATTTAATGTTAACCCTTTCCATTCATACCTCAGGAGAAAAGAAAACAAGAGAAAAGAAATAACATTAAAATTCAAAACAAAACTTTGAAACACATGATTAAGATGTGACATGAAATGAGAATGGGTTCAAAATTTGAAGTCTTTGTATTTCTTGGCACCTTTGTTTGTGTTTTCCTGTGCTTTCTTTCGTTTCTGTGGGGGAAAAAAAAGCATATATTTACAGGGTGACTATCAACATGTGACATAAAAGAGCTCAAAGTTTGCTAGAAAATAGAAAATCTACGGCAGTCACTGGAGCTAAAAAGCCTGCATTTATTTATGACCTGAGAGTTCATAAAAGCTATATAATAATTGTAAATGTAAATGATGTAATTGGTAATACTTCAGTATCAACTGATTCCTTTCTTTTAAATTTTTTTTTTTTTTTTTTCTGGGGGGAGACGGGGGGGACCTTACTAAAAAAAAATAATTCAAAATTTAAGAACATTGATGTACAATTGAAATATACCTATACCTAATCATTGAACTCCTCAACTTGACCCCAGGTTTACCCCAACTGGTCACAACTGAGGAGCCACAAGCAAGTAGTTTGACAAGGGGCTTTGTCAGGGGGGAAAGTTACTAGCATTTACTTGGACTGAAATTATAGGCTTTAAGTAGGCACAAGTAAAACTTTAGGTAGTCACGCACATAGCCAGCACAGCGGGCTGTAGGTAGCTTAATTTCACCCTGGGCTTCGTGTAAAAATTCTAAAAAAATGTGCATCGACGTATTTAATGTTGAGTTAACTCTTTGTGAAAGCTGTTGGTGAGTGACACATGGTTGTCTTCAATGGAGAAACAAAGTAAAAAATTGATTCATTCGAATTTGCTCTCTGATCATTTTTCAACACCTGCGAGAAAAATCACCTTTCAAGATTATTCAGGTGTGGCTTCAACTTGGTAGTCTTATCTTTGTCTCTCCCATTTTAAGAAAAATTTAATTAAATAAAGCATTGGTATTGCACTTCTTCACAATCATTGCCAGGTCCTACTCTAAGCACTTTTCACCACCATGTCCGTGGCAGACAACCAACACAACAAAAACATATGATGATACAAATGGCCTGTTAGCCGTGTTTTAATATTTCAGACAGAGACAAAGTTGTCTGATCTACAACTTGGGGGACCTCCATACTTTACATCCATCTCAGACACAATGAGGTTAGTGTGGTAAAGTACCTTACCCAAAGACACGACGTGGTAGCATGAGCAGGAATTGAACCATCGCTCTTTAGCATGAGAGTCCAATGCCTCACCGATTGTCCTATTGAGCCCACTATGATCACTACCATTTGTTGCCACTGACTATCATCTCTGAAACCATGATAACTATTCTTTGGTGCTCCCTATCCTCTGCTCAGCAGTATTATCTTCATCTGTTACACTATGATCACCATTCTTCAGTGCTACTCACCCTTTGCTTGGCAGCATGTGCGGCTACCATGTCCGAGAGGTCTTCCTTCTCCAGCTGCGACTGCTGTTCCCGCACTGTCTGGTCGTACTTGGCCTGCATGGCTGCCGTGTCCAGCTCAAGCTCCTCGGGGTTCAAGGACACCTCAATGCCATCTGCTGCTGCCTTCTCTCCAGGCTTCTTCTGGCCGGCAACCTGGGGAGGAGAATCATTGACAGCAAAAACCCTTGAGGAAAGCAATTACAGAAAAGCACTGATACAAAAAGTGATGATGGTTACAGTTTCTTAAAAAATAGAAAATTTCTGTTAACCTTCATTGAGATTGCAAAATACCCACCTCTCTTTTTTTCAAAGGGATATAAATCTTTCAAGGAATGATGATATATTAAGTCATTTTTTATAATATGGAATGCTTCTTACATTCTTACGAGCAACTGGTTACTTTTTAATTATTTTTTAAAAGTATTTATTATCACCTGAATAATTAAATTTGGAGAACACAATGTCTTAGTGCTCAGCATTTTTTTAACGTTTAATCACAGACTTACAGCAGCTAAATCGTAGACGTGAGCCGATCCCATCATGGCACCACCAATGGGAGCAGCCTTCTTCTCTGGCACCACCTGGTAAAGGGCAGGGGTGTCACCTCCTTGGTCCATGGCATCCTCTATCCGCTTCTTCCTCAGCTCAATCTGGTCTGGGGTCTCCATGCCGATGGGCACTGAGCTGATGCCTCCCGGGGTCATCAACCTGTGGGAAGGGAAAGAAGACCAATTTTTTTTTCTTTTTCAAGAACTAAAATTCCTTTTCTTAATCTCACAGGGAAAATTTGTATCTAAGATCTGTCTCAAAGGAAGACTGGGACAACCCAAGCATCAGCTGCAGTATGGTTGGCACAATAACACTGGCAGGAATTGAACCCACACCCTTTAGCATCAATGTCTGATGCCTTACCAACTGAGCTACCAAGCCACGGTATGAACGGTTAATGGATGGCCAAAACTAAAACAGCGTCTCCCAAAAAAAATATTGTAAAAATACAATTATTTTTTTTTTAAACCAGGCAGATTGCAAGCATACATGAAAGTTCAGAGGGCTGAAAAAAGCCTGCCAGATGTGGGCAGTATGCAGAAAAATCTTGGAGGTTATATTATAATCACTGTACATCTATTGACTAAAAGCTCTACGTTTAACTAAACAGATAAAATTACACACATAGAGTAGTCCATAATGTGTCACACTGAGCGCTCAAACAAGTTTTAAATCTATAATCATAACATGCTCATACTTGTAACGAGAACATTTAGTTCCAAGACCAACAAAGGGATGCTTTACTGGCTGAAGCAGACTCGTTGTTCCCAAAGATTAACAGTAACCAGGTGATCTGCACACATACCCTTCAGCAGGAGTTATGAGTCCACTCTCATCCTTCTCATCCTCTTCCTCTTCCTCCGAAGATTCTTCGGACTCAGACTCAGACTCCAACTCTCCCCAATGTGCTTTGTCTATGTCATCCTCTTCAACCTCAGCCTGGAAGCAAGAAAGATTGAAAAAATCAGCTTTAATTTAATGGTTGAAAGATGATTTCCTTAAAGACAATCAATAAATTATCATACTTCATTACAAGGTCTTAAACTAAAATTCATAAAAATGGTTAGAGGGTTTGCTGGGAAAACTCTGGCATAAGCTACAGTGCAGCATTGCAGAATAGCTGGCAGGGTCGCTCCAACAAAACTTGAACTAACACCCTTCGGCAAGACCCTGATGCCTTACCAATTGCACTACAGAGTCATTTTTTTAAAACCGATATTTCGGTCAAAGTTGATGGCAAGTAAAAGTCACATCAGGGCCTAAATAAGAAATATACTGAGTGCACTTAGGACCATTGATACAATTATCATTATCACTGTGAAAAGTTTCACTGACCTTGAAGTCTATGCTTTGTGTACCAAAGACGTCCCCATACAGTGGTTTGCCATTTTCATCCACAGGGGGTTTCCCCCAGCCTCCAGCATGGTAACCAAACATGCAGCCCTGTGAAAGGAGGGGAGAAGACAATTCCATCATTAAGTCTTTTCTCCATCAAAATGCATGAAACGAGGGATGACAACTAAAACCCAAACAAGACAACAAAAACAGGACCCAAAAGAAAAGGGGAAAAAGTAAGATGATAGCCGCAGTGTTGAAAGAGAGAAACAGAAGTAGAGGTGATCACGAGGGAGCCCTACCAACCGCTCGCTGACAAGAAATGAATGGTTTGAAAGTTTACAAACTTGAAAAAAAAAATAAGAATGAATGATGTGACATTTTCAGGACCACTATAAGATGAATGAATGATCTTCAACTCCCTTTCAAAAGAACGGCAAAGATAACTTTAAAACTGTAGCCCATTGCATTATCAGACCTGAAAATAATTTACTAGCACATGTAAGATTGATAATGAAGCTGCCAACAAATTGCTTTGGAAATACTTTAAAACAAGTAAATGAAATAGCTTAGAACCACTATTTTAAATTCTTTCACAAATTCTATCCCACAAGCCTCATACCAACCTACCTCTGGAATGGGAGCGTTGAGACCTGCAATTTTCAGATTGGGGTAGGATGGGGGAGGGCCATATCTCTGCATGGCAATCAGCCACGGAGGAGGCACTTTTTCAGAGTTCTGAAATGACAAATTTAGTGAAAATAATAAAATGAAAATGAAAATTGTTATGATGTAGAAACAAAGGACATTAAAGGTAGAGGAGTTCAGTTCAACATTCAGAAACACGTGAAAGAAGGGTAAAAATATCTAGATAGGGCTATAAATTATATCATGGCTCTTAAAGTAAAAACAAAGAATCTTGTTCCAAAAATTACTGGATCTCTTGTCTTTGTGTAGAATTAAATATTTAAGCAGAGCTGACAGATCACTAGAGTTAATATTTAACACCTGTAACTTAAATCAGGTCATTAAAATCAAATGAGGCCTCTTTGACCTCGGATTTAAATAAATGATGGAGTCAAAAAGATAAAAACCAACAATCATCTTGTAAAGAGGATAGGGAGAGGACCAATGAGTGAAACAAATGTCTTACCACACCAATAGGCATCCCAAGGGCCATTTTTAAGTCATCAGTCAGATTTCCAGGTTTTTTCTCCCTCAATTTCGTCTCAAACTCTTTTGCCTTTATAAAATTACAATTGGGAAGCAAATCACATCAATCAAAGACAGAAATTTCAAACTTGATTTT
The DNA here is from genome assembly GCA_039654465.1 of Melibe viridis. NCBI lineage: Eukaryota > Metazoa > Mollusca > Gastropoda > Nudibranchia > Dendronotidae > Melibe > Melibe viridis. Next base: position 8,569 of record JBCIKM010088707.1, on the reverse strand, counting down.
ACATGTTTTGAATTCATTTCTTTCCTTTTTTCAACTTTTGATTTTCTCTCACAAAGAAAAAAATGTCAATTTTTAAATATGGATCAAAAGTTTTGCTAAACTTCAACATTTTTAAAGACAATTTTGGTAGGATATACAACAGTAATTATTATACAAAAAAACATTCAATGTTGAATCAGAGCTCCATGCAATGTCTTACCTCATAGTATAAGTCTCCATGTATGGTCATTTTGGGTTTCGTCTGGAACCTGAAGAATGCGTCGTGGAGCTTCTGGTAGTCAATGTCAATCTTGCCCATCTTGGGCCGCACTTTCTCCCTCATTTTAGACTTGAGCGTCTTCTGATCCTCCTAATGATGTGATGAAGGGAAAAGAAGAGGAGGTCATTTAAATAAGTAAAAAATTATTTCTTTTGTTCAGGCAGCATAGATATCCCATCTACACAAGGAAGAAATAGAAACTAACTAAATCAATCAATCAAAAAAGCTCTACAAAAACTTTTTACAAACATAAATTACAAGATGAATTTGCTTTGAAAGATCAATCAAATCCATTAATGAGTCCATTTCACCAAGAAAGCTTCCAAAGGCCCACCAAAACTAAACTTGCTCTTGGTGTGTCTAATTATGCCCGCTGAGTCAGTCGATATAATTGAAGAAGAAGAAGATAAAATGATTTTTTAGAAGCATAAGAAATAGAATGTTCAAGACAGTAAATAAATCAAAATTCTTATGGATAAAACCCTCATAGTTTGCAAATAAAAACACAATCACCTCATCTACTTTTAAACTTTGCAAACTTTGACAGGACAAAACCAATCAGCTTTCAAAACAACAAAAACGAGAGATCCAGCTTCAATACCTTTTCCTGTAACGCTGCTCTCATTTCTTCAATCCCTGTTGCTTTAATGAAGTCGGGAAGTTCAAAGGGGGTCTTCTCTATGCCTCTCTTGCCTTGTAAGTATTTTCTTTTATAACACCAATGTCTAGGTACAGGTACAGAATTTCTTGTTGCCTGAAAAAAAAAATGTTGACAAATGATTAAAACCATCCTTTTTCATCAATGGCTTTCAAAATAACGCCTTGTGGTAAATCGGCCCATTGGTCTTTCTCAATGCGCAGATACCACCTATTTTGCTAAAGAGTAATACTCCATTGATGTATTGCTCATTATGCCAAGCAAGATTAGGCACGGTGGACTGATCCTCTGCCTGCCTTCATTTCTTGTGATCCAGAGTTTTTCCTGGTCCCTTGCTGGGTCCCAACACTGCTTAGGGATATGGATAACAAAACAGCTTTAAAAATATTGAAATTTGAGTCTTTATGATCCTATTTCTATGATACACAACAGAGAAAAAGAGAAAGAAAAATACCAAAATAAAACAAGACCATCTGAAAGGTTTTTTTATTTAAATTTTAAAAAAAAAAAAAAAAAAAATCCCACGTAGAGCTCAAAATTCATATTTTAGGTAACGTTTCCATTTCTTGAAACCCAAATGATTTGAAAATTCTTCTGCAAAAAATGTCTTCAAAAAGCTCCGATTGACAACTCTTTCCTTAAATAAGTTGTTCAAAGACACTCCCAAAGAATATATCTATTATAATTTTTCATAATGTCCTTCTGCCTGCCCGTCTGTCTGTGTAGTACTAAACTACTCCGCTCTCTGTTGAGCAAACCTCGCAAATAAGGTCTCAAATCAAAGCTCTCACTTCATGGAATGTATGTGGAGAATTTCCTATTAATTAAGAAACAGATTTGTTTTGTTTTGTTATCCTTATCTTTATACCACCTAAGCAGTGTTGGGACTCTGCGCCAAGGAGCTGGGAAAACATCAGGATCACAAGAAATGAAGACAGGCAGGTGATCAGTACACCGTGCCTAATCTTGCGTGGCATAATGAGCAATACATATCTGGTATTACTAGATCTTAAGCCAAACAATAGTTGCTGTTGCCTTGATGGTATCTGCTTAATGAGAAAGACCAATGGGCCGATTTACCACAAAGCGATAAGAAATACAACTTTACAAAATATCCTTTTCCATATTGCTAAGGCAGACAAACAATGAATGAGATGCCATCATGGATGTAGGAGAGAGTTTCTCATCACAAACGGCGGTACCTTAGCGGCATGTGACAAGCAAATGCAAGAAGCTGGTGATGATTTGGACGAAGACAGGGAGGGGGGAGAGATGGGGTTTGATTTAGTGGAACTGAGACAGGATGGGAAATCAAAACGTAATTTAGAGTTAGGTAGTCGAGGCTGCTACAGGTTTCTTATCTATCAAACAGGCAGTAAAACTAAATTCTTCTATATCATTGTTACTTCTGATATATCAAGATCAAAAACTTACAAGAGATACCCACACAGAACCAAATACTGATAATAAATAGTATTACCTTTAAATGGACTAGTAATCGAGGATCCCGGGCCGTCACATCATGCATTTCAACAACATCAGGGCGAGTTACAAGCTGCATGAGAGAAACAAAGCAAAAGAAGATTTTACAAATAGAATGACTTTGCACTTAAAGGCAAAGCATGATAAAAGAAGATTGCAAATTTGCAATCACTTTTCACATGACTGAAAAAAATTTTTTTTCAAAATAAGTTCTTGAAATATTCGACATGGATGAATTGACTGAAATACTAAATGCATACCTAAAATCAGTAATTTTAGAAACCGAACAACTCAATCTGTTAAAGTAATGACAGAGGGAAGATACACAGACAAAAAGCTTAAATTCTTCTTCAACACTAACCTGTTTCAACTGTGCTACAGTCAGTCTGGTCAATTTTTTCAATTTCTTTTTAGAGATTTTTGGTCCATCATCGTCATTTTCCTTCCCCTGAAAAAAGGACAGACAAAGCAAAAAATATGGTTTAATATCATTCATTTAACTCTAATAAGAAAGTTTTTTACAATGGTCTGTTTCATATGCAAGTGGACTTCCCAAGCTGAATTAAAGAAACTAGATGTAATAAATATTGAGGAACCTCAACTCATCATAATTACAAGTTTTTGTTTCTTTACACATTAGAAACATTCAAGCTCCTTAATGTTACATATTTAATCTTAACTATGAATGCACAAAAACAAGCAAACACACACAAATCATTAACATACCTAAAATACCCCAGCAAATTCAAATTCAATAAAGGAAGTTTAAGCACAAGCAAACAAACTTTAAAAAAAATCTCTTAAGACATTCTCGATAATAAACAATTTCTTACATTTATCAAATCGTCATCTTCGTCGTCGTCATCTTCCTGAATGCCCTTGACCTTCATGGGCTCCTCCTTGACTTTATCCACGGGTTTGTCTTCCACTTTGATCTCCTTGGGGACTTCAGGCTGTGTAATCTGTGCAGGAAGAGGCAGCGCATGCTTTGATGTTATAATCGAGGAAAACAAAAATATTTTTCTTTAATTTTCAATAACAATAAACATTTATAGATGTCCACGTCAACTAACTAATTACAAAGAAGCACAATTTAAAGAGCTTCCCGGAAAGACAAGAAACAGAACATTGTATGATTTGGATGACTTAACGTGGTTAAGACTTACAGCAGAATCAATACACAAAACATTGAGAGAAGTTTCCCTCTGTAATTGTATTCTGTAGGTAGGGCTGTCAATGACTTATCACTAAATCTACAGTAAAATTATTATTTCTATGGATCCATGGAGGCATGACAGCCTTGGTATGTTTAAAACCATAGCTTACTAGAGCCCTTCCTCTTCAAATGTAAAGCAGTAAAATTAAATTGAAAAAATTTAAAACCTGTCCTTCAGTTGAGTAATAGCAGCGAGGGTAAATCAGCTCATTGGTCTTTCTCAATGAGCAGATACCACCAAAGGCAACAACAACTATTGTTAAACTTAAGATCAAGTAATACCCCATATGTATTGCTTTTTACGCCACGCCAGATTAGGCACAGTGTACCGATCATCGGCCTGTCTTCATTTCTTGTGATCCAGAGTTTTTCCCACTGCTAAGGCAGTATGAAGGGATATGGATAATAAAACAATCAAAAGAATAGCACTGAACAAACATATTAAGCAAAGAGATCTGCAATTCAAATCGATATCTTCTCTGACAGCTTGCCATTCAAGGAGACATAGAATATTTTTTTCTTTAAAATCATTATTTTATCTTTCATACCAGGGTCCTCTTCATGGTTTGTTTTTTGTGGGGTTTTTTTTTAACACATAATAAGTAACAAGAAATAGTAAAGAAAGACTCTACCTTAAAAGCTTCAAATATTTTGGCAAATGTGTGATAGCTGGGATCTGTTGGGTCCAGTTCAGGTTCTTCTTGAATATACCTGTGGATGAACAGAATTTAACAACATCAATTTGAGCAAAGAAAAAAAAAATAATAGTTACAGTTTTTCAAAGAAGACATTATGCTAACCGCTAAGACAACACGGCGCGAAAACATAAAGACTTACTCTACTTGGACTTCAGGGGCTTTACTCTTCTTGTCCTTTTTCTTCTTTTCTTTCTTCTGCATTTCAAATCTGTTTTTTCTGGCTTTCTTTTTCTTCTTTTTCTTTCTCTTGTTTTTCGACTGCAAAAAGGGAAAAGAAAGAAAAAAAAGCAGAAGAAATTAACACATTGTAAATTGTTGGTTTTCATATGCTGTTATATAGTCACAGGCCAAGTCAGGTAAACAAAAACAAAAAAAGTTAACAATGAGGTTAAAATCAATCTCTAATTTCATTACCATTTGATTGACATCCCCCCCCCCCCCCCCCCAGGTGGGGTTTGTTTTTTTTTTCACTAAGCATGAAAAAATGTATTATCAAGTTAGGTTGCTAGCAACAACAAAAAAGACTTAAACAAAAATAACCAAAATTATACCTCTTTTGTGTTATCCTTATTAATGATTTTATTATCCTCCTCCTCCTCCTCCTCCTCATCATCCTCATTCTCATCTCTGTCATCATCTTCATTATATTCTTCAGGTTCATTTGTCTTGTCCTCCTCTGAAAATACAAAATTTTCACATTCAAAATCACAGATTAATTTTGATTTTAAACTTCAATCCCATTCTTCATACCTAAATTCTACCAAAACAGAATTTGAGATATGCAAAAAATCAGAAAGCAACTCATCATAACATGTTATTCATTTAATTGGAGATGGAAATCGTCCAGCAAAGACAATAAAATAAAGCCATTTACTAAACTAACACCCTACAACACACATTACAAGCCCATTCTAACATAAAATTGCACACCAAAGGCCCTTGAAAACCTGAAAAGAGGAAAGCTAAATTCACTTCATACGAAAGAACTAAACAAATTTAAGAGAAAAATAGGCTGAAAAAATCTTGAATGGTTTGCTCTGCAAGCACTAGTTGCAAGGAAAGACTAGCCATATTCCAATCAATCTAAATATTCTAAAGAAATAATCAATCAAGGGTTTTCTCAAAGACACGGCGTGTGACAGGACTTTTAAAAGTCTTCCCAGAGTGGAAGAGGAAAATTCCACATGCATAAGATCTAACTTACTATCTCCTTCTTCCTCTTCCTTGTCCAGTTCCAAACCAATCTCATGCTCTCGCTGAGACTTAAACTCCAACATTTTTTCCAGTGCTTGTGGCAATCTGATTTCTCTTGGTCCTTGGTTCTGACCAGGTGGCTGCCCCTGAAGACGAAAAGTGACCCGATTTTTAAAAGAAATTGCTTACACTTAGTTTTCTTCCCTGATTAAATAAAAAAAAAGAACTTCATTTTCTCCTTTGAAAGCGGAGTATAATAAATCAGTTAAAAATCTTGATTCAAAGTAAAGGTGGAAAAGTCGAAGAGGATTGTTCAGCCTTAAATTCACATAGTGGCAAGTTTTTTAAGGATATAGGGTTAAGCTCCAGTTCCAGCAGTCTCTTTAACACGATGACAAGATTAAAATGGTTGACTGATTTATCTCTATGTTACCAAATAAACGGCTCTAACTCTGAAAATAAGAACAAATCTGTAAAATACAACTAAGCAAAAGTTAGCCGATTATACAAAAGTTAGCCTATTATAAGTTTATCTGAACCAAAAAAAAGGCAAACATGTATCATTTTCACACATGTGATTAAATTACATAATTATTTTTGTGAATTTTAATGATTCGATGTAAACTTTTAACAGAGAGGTGAGTCATGACTCGATGAAAATATCACATACCTTATTCGGGCCATCTTTACCCATTGGTCCATGGGGACCATTGTATGGTGCTCTATTCGGTCTGCCTTGATTCTGGCCCATGGGAGGAGGTGGGGGCTGTCTCGGGCCATTGCTGTCTTGGTTCGGGTGCCGTCCATCATCTCTAATCCGCTCATCTATGTCCATGATAGGCGGAGGCCTTCTCTCATCCATATCCATGGGAGGGGGTCTCCTCTCATCAATGTCCATTGGAGGAGGTCTTGGCACAGAGTCCCTCATAGAGTGCGGAGGACCATCCTGATTCATCTGCTGGTCCCTGCCCTGCCCAATATGAGATGGACCGTGCTGGTCTGGTCTGGGACCCGGACCACCCTGCATCATGGAAGGCCCACCCTGTCCCATATTTTGTGGCGGGCCACCTCTCATGCCTGGAGGAGGACCACCAGGTCTCATGCCCTGAGGCGGACCTCCCTGGCCCATCTGTGGTCCAGGTCCGCGCATCTGTGGTCCTCCCGGTCCCATGTTTGGGGGAGGCCCACTTGGTCGCATTCCAGGAGGTCCACCTGGCCCCATGCCTTGGGGTGGTCCACCCCCCTGTGGTCCACCTTGGCCCATGTTCTGTGGAGGACCTCCCTGTGGCATGTTTCTTGGAGGACCGCCATGACCCATCTGTGGACCAGGGCCCATGTTTTGAGGACCACCAGGTCCCATTCCTTTAGGACCACCAGGCCCCATATTTTGAGGACCTCCCTGTCCCATTCCTTTAGGACCACCAGGCCCCATATTTTGAGGACCTCCCTGTCCCATTCCTTGAGGACCACCAGGTCCCATATTTTGAGGACCTCCCTGTCCCATTCCTTGAGGACCACCAGGTCCCATATTTTGAGGACCACCAGGTCCCATATTTTGAGGACCTCCCTGTCCCATTCCTTGTGGACCAGGTCCCATATTTTGAGGACCTCCTTGACCCATTCCTTGAGGACCACCAGGTCCCATATTTTGAGGAGGACCTCCTTGCCCCATTCCTTGAGGACCACCAGGCCCCATATTTTGAGGAGGACCTCCTTGTCCCATTCCTTGAGGACCACCAGGTCCCATATTTTGAGGAGGACCTCCTTGTCCCATGCCTTGAGGACCACCAGGCCCCATATTCTGAGGACCTCCTTGTCCCATGCCTTGAGGACCACCAGGTCCCATGCCTTGAGGACCAGGCCCCATATTTTGAGGACCTCCTTGTCCCATGCCTTGAGGACCACCAGGCCCCATACTTTGCTGTGGTCCCATATGAGATGATGCATTTTGCATCATTTGAGGTGGGACTCCTGTTTAAAAAAAACAAAACAAATAAAGAGAAGAAAAAAATTTAAAGTTAAATGCTTAATAAGGGGAGAAAGGAAGATAGCATTGTCAAATAAACAATTAAAAAAAAACAGCAAAAGAGATTAAAAAATCAAAGTTATGTATTAAGACTAGATAATACAATTGTTTTGAAACTGCATTATATTAAGTTCAAGATGTTTAAGCCATGGTTTAAAAAAAAAAAAAAAAAAAGGCATTGAAATCAAGAAAGGAGAACTAAGGAAAACAGAGTTAACATCTTATCCTTAAAATTTATCTTGATTGTGTCAGAACTTTTTAAATGGTAAATCCACATTCATTACATCTCTAATTCCCTTTAGGATGAAAACCCATTGATTGCCAAAGGTTTTTTTTAAAGAAACAAAAAACAAAAAAGCAAATGAGGACGAATAAAACAAAATCAAAATAGCCAACTTCATAAAATAAAGACATAGGTCAGGAATGTTGAGAAAAGAAGTTTAAATGCAGTTCAAGTTTATTTTATGTTCAGCATTTAACCAAAGAAAACATTTTCAAAGTTACCACCTTCAGCCCAAAGGGAAAATCAAAGCATTAAGATTCAAATACCCATTTCTCAAAAAACAGGTCAAAAGCAAAATATAAAATAATTTTGTTGAAATTCATGATTTTACATTCAATTAACATTGAAGGTTTTTATCTGCCAGATATCTTCAATAACCCATGTAATAAAATTCTTCACCAAAGAAAAGAAAAAAAAATTAAAACATGGCAAGGGAAACAAGTCTCTCACTCTTCCTTAGAAACCGTGGTTGGAAAAAACCTACAGAGGCATAATTTTGAAGATAGTTATTATATCAACAGTCCATAAAAGGTCACAGGTTTGTTGTTTAGTTTCTTTTGTTTGCTTGGGTGTTTTTGTTTTTTTTATTTGTTTTATTTAGTTTGTTTTATTTAGTTTGTTTTGTTTTGTTTGTTTTATTTAGTTTGTTTTGTTTTGTTTTGTTTGTTTTATTTAGTTTGTTTTGTTTTGTTTGTTTTATTTAGTTTGTTTTGTTTTGTTTGTTTTATTTAGTTTGTTTTGTTTTGTTTGTTT
>JBCIKM010088596.1:0-14659 GCA_039654465.1 Melibe viridis | reverse complement strand
AGAGAGAGAGAGAGAGAGAGAGAGAGAGAGAGAGAGAGAGAGAGAGAGAGAGAGAGAGAGAGAGAGAGAGAGATTAATAGGAAAAAAACTATCTTCATTTTTATAATTTAAACCATTTTTATTTACAAGTGCTCATACAGTTGGATTGTACACAATTTTCAATCTTACTTGTATCCCTAAAAAAAAAACAAACAGGCATCCAGATCAGCTCTCATGTATCCTGATTATACATATGTATGTAAAAAATTATTTGTCTCTCATCCATATTGAGTCATCAGTGAAGATTTTGTAGAAGAACATCATAGGGCTTAAGGGATACCTGTAGTAGTAGTAACATGGGACAATGAAAATAGACAGGAGGGTCCCAGAGGTTTCCCATAATGTCTTTTGTATGTTTGCTGTGAGGTTTAATAAGGGCTCTTTCAATCACTCAGGTATTATCAACGCCCAATGGGAAAGTAAGATTGTATGTAGGGTACAGTTAAATTAAAAGAGCAAAGCGACTTGGACCCTATCAGAAATGTTTTGTATAAGAAGATTATTGGTTTACAAGGGGGAAAATATATATAGTCTCTCCCATTCAAAATTTACAGATTTATATGAAAACATGTACAACAACAAATACAAAAACACCCCCACATGCACACAAAAACAACAAAATAACAAAAAACAAACAAAAACAACAAAAAAATCCAAAAAGCAACAACAACAAAAAACAAAAACAAAAACCCCACAAAAACCCAAAACAAAACAAACAAACAAGACACAAAAAAACAATACAAAACAAATACACAACAACAAACAAACCCCACAGATTTCTCAAGCAAATAAAAAAACGTAAAGCAGACACAACACCATACACTATGGCGATCCATATTGCAGACACAGGATTTTCTACAAGTCTTTGCGCACAGTTAAAGACACACAATTTTCGACCAGTCCAGTCTTTGAGCACACTTAAAGACCTCGAACCTTCTCAGCAAAAGACCCTGCAATGTACATGGCTGCATGCGTGCATACAACACAACGCACCCTATTGACGTGGTGTTCTTTGGCCACATTTGGCAGGACCGACACTGAGCTGACACAGAGAACTTGGTTAATTCTTTAAAGGAAGCATTTTGTACTTGGAAAAGTACAATGACATTTCTATCTAAAACGCTAAAACAAAACAAAATTAAAATACAACCTTAGGGAAAACATATGTCCATAACAAATGGATTTTCCAAAAGGTATTTTTAAAAAAGAAAAAGTGATTAATACTGAATTAAGGTACATACATAATAACAGTACTTATCATTACAAAAACTATTTTCTCAGAATAAAATTATTCATAAGCTTACAACTGCTTTGAGAGAAGCAAATTGAAGTTGGGGAAAATAGGAATTTTTCCACAAGTACTTATAGAGTTTTGTTTTAATTTGTTATCCTTATCCCTGATACCGCCTTAGCAGTGTCGGGACCCTACTCCAAAGAGCCGTGAAAACCTCTAAATCACTAGAAATGAAGACAGGCAGATGATCAGTCCACCATGCTTAATCTAACATGGCATAATGATGGATACATATGGGGCATTGCTCGATCTTAAGCCAAACAATAGTTGCTGTTGCCTTAGTGGTATCTGCCCATTGAAAAAGACGATTGAGCTATTTTACCAAATGGCGGGGTTAATTCATGACAGTAAATTTTTCAGGGCTAAAAAAAAAGGATCCCAATATACCAGAGGAAAGCAATAAACATGAAAAATTGCGACAGAATTATTTTACAAATAGACAAAGATAATGGCTTTGAGGAGAGGTGTAAGTAACAAAGTTTGTTTGTTTGTTTATGGGGTTTCTTAGGACCCGACGATGCACAAGGGTCATAGAGGAGTTAACAAAGTGAAACAATACATTATAATGTTAGGATTTTGGATTCACATAGACTTGCAACAACAAAATAAACCGTTGTGGAGAAAAACACTTGGTCAAAACGGATTCATGGATAAATGAATTATCCAAATACAAATTCTGAAAGCTGAAATTGGACCAATACAAATAATTTGACTCATTTTCTACTGCAGTGTATCCAATCAATACAACAAGATATAAACAAGATGACAGAAAATTTTTCAGCCAGGTCATTAAAAAGCAGTTAACTAAATACTGCATAAAATTAAAGCAAACTTAATCACAGGGAAGTAGAATCATATTCATCGCAAGTATTTTTATGTACAACTTTGTAGCACAAACCACTGGCAATACTGAAAACAAATAAAGACCCGCTCTTCAAAGAGTAAGAACCAAACCAAGGGTCTGACACAGGTAAGGAGTCCAACAGCCAAAATATTCAATCACAATGCAGCTTTTTGTACATGGATTTGCAAAACAAGAGCAAAGAAACACGAATAGGAAGCAACTATAAACTCAGTTTATACGTAACTAAAAATAATACATCAAAATCTGCATGCAAAACAAAACAACTTTTTACGAAAGAGTTTCCTATTTTTCCCCCAATTTCTTTCAATATCAGTAAACAGCAGCAGACCTTCAAGTACAAAATAAAACCCCAAAACAAAAGATATAACACATTACAAATAGACAAGCCATTAGCTTCCTCAACCATCCCTGAGGCTTCTATTGCAGCAGACTTGTAGAAAAAACAATGGTAAGATGGAGAATAGCGTTGGAACTCAAGAGCTCTAGGTGCAAAAATTAAAAGGAGGGGCAATTTAAATGAGCGTGAAGCCAACCTTTGATGCCTAAGTTGGACCTTCTGTTATGAAAGAAGTGCAACAAAAACTGTCAAAGAGAAGATATGCTGTCATGCACTATTGAAATCTAAGTTGCTGTAGAGCCTCTAAATCAAAAACACACGGGTAAATTTCAGATTTTGCAAACTAACAAAGTACCAGCACCATCTCACAAGCCAACTAATGAGAATGGATTATATTGTAAGATCACTTTGTGAAAAGGGGCAATGAACTTTAATTCAAGTACTGCACACGTACATATAGCTGCCAATAGTTTCAAAAAACAAACTTTATGATGAGATGTCATCTTTATGAGTTGGCATACCTCAAGAAGTTATAACAGAGTAATATGCCAAATTATATCAACGATAGAATATGCAGCTTCATTCCTCATAACTTAAATTGAACTAATTCTAGAGCCTTATAATTACTTTGCAAGACAAAAAGCACTTTCTTTGAGGGCTTTAAAAAAGTCATCCCTTAAAAAATGAACTGAACAGAAACATGCAACAAATAATTCTGTACAAAATCAACAAGAAACAAAAAATCAATTAACAAGCGTACAATTAGAATGGTATTTACTTTAAAATTCTTGCATTGGGCAAAATGAAGAAACGACAAAGGTACAACTATGTATGTATTTCTCTTCAATGAATGCATGTAAAATGAATGGGATTGGAATAAATTTGAATTTTAATAACAAGACCTTCACAACCAAATAGTACACACACAAAAAGAAAAACCAAATGCAAATGAAAGACAACTTTGGTTAGTTTAAATAAGCAAACCATGTCAAATTTTTAATATGTATTGATGGCTGTTACCTCAACATAGGTCAAAACACAGATAATTGTGGCAATGGCAATGACAAAATATGGAAAACAAACAATAGGATTTTTGCAAACAGCAAAATCTATCAACAATTATCTCTTCCTATTACCGGCTATTTTTCTCCTGCCAAGAAAGCAAAAAAACAAAAAACAACCTGACCTGAAGATTAGCAAAGTGTTCGATAAATAAAGGACTTAAATGACCATATCATATGAAAAGACACATACTTTATTTGAAAAACTACAAAAAATCTGTCAGCAAGGTACTCTTCAGCTTCATCATAACCTCTGATAGAATGTAATTCCATTTCTCTGCTGAAAAGCATAATCAGAATTAGCCACAATGGTCACAAAAAATGAAAAAAGGAGGAAAACTTCAAATTTCTACCCCTTCAATGTAAACAGGATCAAACTTTGCTGAGATCTTTTTTTCTATTCTTTTTTTTTATGGGTTAGTTTTCAAAGTTATTAGAAAGGAAAATTTCCTCAAAAAGGAGAGAAACTATCAACACTGCAAAATAGTGACCATGAAGACTAAAACTGTATCTAATTACGACGCAGAGTGGCTTCTGCAGTAACATGAAAAAAAAACCCAATCAAATTATTCCTGAATTTCTGGTGAAGTTGTATTTTGCTTTAGATTAAAAAATATTTAATTTTACATTTACTTCTGTTTATTCAAGTTGTCTAATTATTTGTGAAAACCATAAAAATACAACTTAAAAAGTAATGGAAATTTTAATAACTTTTTTGGGACTTTAAAAACAAGAGTTATCAATAACTGAAAAGATATTTTTATAAAAATAAAACTTAGAAAGTAATGGAAATTTTAATACCTTTCTTGGGACTTTAAAAACAAGATTATCAATAATAACTGTAAAGAATTTTTTAAACGCAGAAGTGCATTAGGAGTAAAAACCAATATGACAAAAAACATGTAAAGAAATGAATTTAAGTAGGTGATTTAGAATTGAGAGCAATAATTTGAAGGGTTGTTTGTTTATTCGTGGTTTTCGGCACATGAGGGTCTTAGAGGTGTCTAAGGGAAAGTAAGATGATAGAATTAGTTAAAAGAGAGTAACATACAGGTTCAAGCCAAAAACAGAAGAGAGATGATTTACATAAAAAAGAATACATAGTATCTTTCAAAACACATATCAACTCCACAGAGAGATGATTTACAATGATCTTGCCTAAAAAAAATATAATAATAAACAGTGGCTACCACCCATAACAGGAAAATGGTCAAGGAAGACCCAGGATATTCAAACTCCTGAAAGTACATAATAACTTTAATTTGTGACCCAGCAGTTATGCACCAAAAGGCATAAGATGGGAAATGACCACTGGAGAGGAGAAAAAGTAAGAAGATAGCATCTGTGTAAAAGAAAACAAACAGAAGTAGAAGTGCTCACCAGGGACATCCACCAACAGCCTGCTTGGAGCGTGCAGAGATGGAGGACACTGGCTGTAGATGACCCACCATCTGAATGGAGCCAAAGACAATAAGCCAAGTGAGCCCAGAGAGAATCAAAAGATAAAATATCCAATAGACAGCAACCGTCAACGTGTTGTAGATGTTTTAGTCCTTGTGACCACTTTAAGTCATTGATTAGTAACAACAGCAACGCCAGAAACTAAAACGCAACTGAATGAACACCCATCAGTATGCTGCTGCTATGGAAAAAATATATATAGTTTCATGCTATGATAATTATTGTACAAGGAGATTTTTTTTTAAATTTTAAAAACACTTTTCAGACAGGTTAACAAAATAAAACTTTGCATGAATATCAATGTATCATTAAGCAAGGTACTCTTCTTGCAAAGGACTTAATAAACACTAACCAAAGAATTAATGAATCAATTAATTTCCTTTTAAAAAATGAGAGCAAACATCAGATCTTATTTAACTAATTCATTGTCACCTAATAAGCAACGTTCAATCTATCTTTAATATATTGGGAAAAAAATTCAGAGAAAATAAACAAATCACACAAACAACAAATGTAAATAGTAGGAAAATAGAAGTATATAGTATTACACAGAGAAATTTCATCACATTACTAAATGATCTCAAGATTACATATGGTTTAACAATGAATACAAGTACAAGTCGCATTAAAGCAAAGGTCAAGAATTGTCAAGAATAAAACAAGTGTAAGAAGGGCACATGGTAGAGGTGAAAAGCACCATGGGAAAGGAGATACTTTAAGCAAAGCCTCCTCTGCATTGCCCTTATATCAAAGTTAATGGAGGTCCTCTTTGCATGTTGTGCACATCAAAGAACTCTTGACGATGGAAATTGGTAAGAGTAGGCCGCAAGGCCGCTGTTATGGAAAAATTCCAATTTAATTCCTACCAATCAGTTTACTTGTGCTTAATGCTGAGTATTGCTATCAACAGCTTGGCAAGGTGTTCTAATGGGGTTGAGCACTTTACCAGTACTATCTATCATTTTTATTATCAACTATCATACCATACATCCTATGACTAATCCAGCATTGATTAATTCCTGAGAAATCTGGGAAACAGGAGTATCTACTTTTGAGTTTTTCTCCCCTGACACATTAGTCTGTGTGAAAACAAGACTTTGAGAAGAAGAAAATCTTCGTGGCCCTGCTCAAAAGAGGAATATTGTGTGTAAGTTTTCGAGAATAAATATTTTAAATGTTGATTGGCAATTCTCAGTTGGCAATACTCTCAGTCTCACTGAGTCAGTCAATACAAATGCAGAAGAAGATGAAGAGAGAAGAGAGAGAAGTACACAAAATAGGTGCAGGAATTCAACAAAAGATATGTATTCCTAAATATTCAAATAGCATAATTAAGAAATTAATAATCCTAAAAAAAAAAAAAAAAAGAAAAGGAAAAAATCAGACACAAAAAATCCAGAAAACTACAAAACTAAAATAAATACTTTTTAAATATGCCTTTCACTATTAGCCGGTGGTCAGAATAAGTTTCAACCTCAGCTTGCTTACAAGCCAAGCAAACTAAACCTAGATGGCTTTACAGAGGTCATCCAGCTAATACAGGCTTGGCTTGACTCTTTGTTAATATAATGAATGGTGAAATTCCGCACTTAACAGTACATGATGTGTATGTTGGAAGTAGGGGATAGGGAAGGGGGTGTGGGGGCAGATTTGAGGGCGGAAACAGACAAAAATTGCCATCACACTTTTTTGTTTGCTTTAGTTTTAGGGCACCACGACATACAAGTACAAGACTCATAGAGATGTTCATGGTTAAGGGTTTCATCGTTATTTGATCATTCATCTGTCACCTCCCCTCCACTGTCTATTTGTCAAAGAAAACTAGAAAACAAAGACAAACAAAAATTAGTCGTGTAGGTGCTGCTTTATAGAAGACAGTGCAACCTTAAGTTTAGCAGGAGCGGATGAGGGGTTTGGGTGGGGAGGAAAATTCAAAAGTTGCCTTTTTTTCCCTTTCAGGTTTTTTTGTTTATTTTATGATAGATCATAAGCCAGCAGCCAGGTGTTGTGTCCAGCTCAGCACTAAGACAGCCCCTTTCATCGTCGTTCAATCTGCTTCCTTTTCAAACACTGAAAACTTTTCTCTCAAACTGTAATTGTGAGAGAGGGAAAAGGTGGAGGGTTGTTTTGCCTGTGTGAGATTTTTGTTTTTAGCTTTGGTTTATTTCAAACATAGATGACCTTTTATCCAAACTTGAAAACTCATAAAAATAATTCATGCCATTAAATTATAATTATAAAATTTAAAAATGCTTGTTATTTTCCAAAGACGTTAACAACTTAGCAAAAATTATGTAGATCAGTGGGGTTTTGGTTTTTCTATCAAAAAGCAGAAAAATTGAAAATACAATATGCAGTACACACTTTTAAACCATTTAGCAGACATATAGCCATGAAAGAAAATATTGTTTGTTTATTGGGGTTTTAGGATCATAGTCGAGCCTATGGGAAAGTAGGATTATAGTATAAGTTAAACTAAATATCAACTCACATTTCACCACCACAGAGAGATGATTTGCAAAGATAAAAAACATCATCTCTTCTGACAAAAATAAACAATGGCCACTATCAACACCTGCGAAATCGTCCGGGAAGATCCAGGATATTTAAACCCCCTTTACGCACTAAAGTGCTCTTTTTGTCAAACTTGTGACCCTGCAGTTATGGGGGATGATCACTGACATGTAAACAAGAAAATAAAGAAAGGACACAACAGATGATGAGGAAGAGTAAGATGGTAGCTTTTTGTATAAAAGGAGATGAAAAGATGGACATAGAAGAGCCCATGAGGGACTCCCACCAACTGCCTGCTGAAAGAAAAATAATGATAAGTGTCAACACATTCAAAAGCTGAGGCATGAAAATGGAAACATTTTGAATGTTGACTTAAATTTGAAATTCATTTATATGAAATATGGATTACTCTTACATTACAGCAACACCATTTTCTGAAATGATTTAGAATGTATTGTTGTTTTTGGTCACCTTGATCATAATATATAATTCATGACATAATTCCTATTAGCCACTTTTAGTCATAGGTACTCAAGTAATGCCCTTGAATGTACCTTTCTCCTATGCATCACTGATTATTTTTTGCTAGCAGGCTGTGACTGTCACTATAAATGAATTTTCACTTTCTTATTTCTTACCCCCTCGGCTCTTTCTGTTTCTTGTTCTCTCTGCTCCCTCGTCCCCCTCCACCCCCAGTCTCTCTCTCTATCTGTCCGGTATTTGTGACACTTATGTTGAACTGTAAGAGTTCCAAACTTGAATGTATCAGCATGATTGGTTATTATGACTGTGCTTTGTATCTGAATGTACCAGATTTACCTATCCGTGTACTACAATGACAAGTGCATCGAGACCTCGGTAATAAGCGCTATAATACAAGCAAATGATCTTGTTGCAAACTAGAAATATGCTGCAAGACGAAACTTCCTTCTTGCTTTGTTAAGCTGGATGAATAACTTAGTGGACTTGGTTACAAAGGCCTGCTCTGAGAAAATAGCAAGACCTTTCACAACTCACAAGTAAAATACACCCTATATCTCTGGCTATTCTTATTGAATATATTCCTTCCAGAAGCTTCAAGCAGTTCCCAAAACTATATGATGGTAACAAAACTTTATCTATCAAAGCATCCTTCTCATCACTTAAAATCAAACCTTGTCATAAGAAAACGAAAAGCTTTCCACTACTAGAAATTACAGGGGTATGCAAACTTTCTGGTTCAGGAAGGCAGATCCATTGGGTTTAAAATTATTAAAAGGCTGCATTTTTATAATTAGGATGTATCGCCTTAATTTCATTAAACTGAAAATAAGCTAGTTCATAGACTATCACTTGAATTTTACTGAAAATTGTAAAACTTAAATAAACAAACCTTTTTTAAAAATGATGAAAATGTAATGAGAGCAATGTGAATACTATTTAACAACATAGTTTGAAGCAAAAAATGGTGTATTTTGAAAAAATTTAGTCTTGATTTCGTAAAAAGTGCTTGTTTTTTTTTAAAAAGCACAGGCAGTCCACAAAGAAAATGCAGAAGGAGGTAGTTTGCCCACCCCAAGCATATGGCCAATGGTTCTTCTTGTAAATATATAACAAATGAAAAAAAAAAAAACATTCTGTGAAAGTTTCAGGAGTAAATGTCTTCTTCAGTCAAATTCCTAAATTCAAGCCAAAGAAGATAATAACCAACAAATAAAATTTCAAAGATTCAGTTTAACAGTGTAAGAATAAGAACAATGTAAAAACTGAAGAAGTATTGAAGTATGTTTCCAATACAAACCAATTCACAATACAATGAAAAATAAATCCCTGTCATAAAGAGGTACCGTGTAGCAATGGAATCTTTCATTGAAATAAATGCTTGTACTTGTACGTCTCAAATTATCACGATGATGATGAAATGATTCTTTTTTCCCATCATCATAAGACCTGTGCCAAAAGTATTAAGCACACACATTTTATGCGTTATTATTTCATAGGAGATGAAATTTGGTTTTGCTGCCTTATAAGGCAATACAGAGAACCAGTAATCAAGGGACAAAGGAAAGGAAATAATATATAACAAGTTAATGCACTTTAAACTCTCACACAATTATTAAAACAAAGAAAATTTTTTTAAAAATGTCACAAAAGAAGTTCAAAACATTTGAAGATTTTTTATCTGAAGTTTGCTGTAAAATACCAAAAATATGAAACCAACAAATATCATCGCCCAAAAGGATAGATAAAAATCATCATTTCTTTTTTTTTTTTTTATTTAGTGAACCAAGTCAAATATTCTACATAACATAATAATGAATTTTCATTTGAGTTTTGGCTTCAATTTCACATAGAGGAGCATCTTTTCTTAAAAAAAAAAAAAGAATTTAAAAGCAGGAGCTAGAGCTAAGAAAAATATTTTTCAACACATAAAAAACAAGCTTATGCAATATGCAAAACCAGAGGTGAAACAGATTATCAATAATATTCATAAGGGAGATTTTTTTTCTGAAACAATAGAAAAAAATAGAGAAAACTATGTTATGATAAAATTGAAGACATTCTGTAGACCGCTGTAGTCCCTTATTATAAAAGATTAAGTAAAACACTCGCTTAAATTAAAATTGTTTGTTTTTTTCAATAATAATAAATCCTAAAATCATGATTTATAATGATTTCTAAAGCACCTATCCAAACAAGCCAGTTTATCAATACAGTAGATCTCAAGAATTGATTAACTTTTTGATCAGTAGTATTGAAAAAAAAAAATATATTGAACAGTAAGAAATATGAGAAGTGAAAAACAGTCAATCATCTCTAAAGATTAACATAATGTAGATATTGTACATTATGGGTTGCAGATTTTTAAATTATTTTAAAAAGTCTTTCTAGATAAGCCTTCCCGTTGAAGATTTTGTGTAGGCAAACCATTGATACAAATTGTCTTTCTTTTTGAAAATTTTTTTCACACATTGAACAATTGTTCCAGAATACAAATAATGTTTACAAAGATAATAGGGGAAAAGAGTTGGAATGTTGAATATTTCATTGCTTCTCTAAATTGTGAAATAAGATTAACAGAAAAAGAGTCTAAATTGTATCAAATGAATTCCACTTCTACAAAATACAGTTTGGTTGACAATAAGATGTGTTGGTCCTTACTTCAAATTACACAAAATGCTTTCTCCAAATAAATGACAATTAAATCACGGATAAAAAACTAAAAGATAAAGCTGCACAGAAAAGAATTCTTCTTCCCATTAATAGAAGACTTTTTCATGTCTCAATATTTTATTAAATGAATCAATAAAAAAATAGAGAGATAAAAACAAAGAAGCTAACAACAAGAATTCATGAATGAGGTCATGACCCTTTATTCCATTTCAAATACTGGGAGTTTATCATCCTGCTACTCAAAGGCCTCAGTGAAGACTTGCTTTTATGAGATTTAAAGAAACAGAAAAAAGATTTTATCACAGCTGTCAACTTTGGAGCATTTACATATTGTCAAACCTCAGAGTCTATTGCTGACTTTGACTACTGGACAACACAAGCTTGGGAAGCTCCTCCCCTGCTGCCGGCAGCTTTGGCAAAACAAATGGCTTGCATCCAGCTATTCTGGGTCATTTCATTCTCTGCATGAATGAAGTAAGTCCTCCCACTCTGTTTACTTCTAATTCTGAAGGCATACGGCTTTTTGTCCACTTTAGATTCGGATATATCCACATCACTCAGTGAAATCTTTTTCAGTGTACCCTGCATGAGAAAAAAAAAAAAAAGAGAGAGATGAAATGTATAATTGTGAGAAATTATTATGCCCAATACACAAGAGGGAAAGGCTTGACCATGGAAAGTTGTCAATCTGAAAATTCAAAATAAAAGAGGCCTGATAACCAAAAGCAATACTTGGTTTCAAGGCCTTGCAAAATTAAAAAAGAACCATCACATTAGAGATGTTAAAAAAGGTGGGATTTTTTTTTTTTCACTTATATCAAGTCAATTTACTCCTTTTTAGCAGCTATCATATTGAGTTCTGATATATACGGATCAAAACAATCTTCCTGTAAACTGTCTGCGTTTTCATTTAGAACACCCCAAACAAAGCTGGTTACTTTGGTTTTCAAGGTTTTTAAAGCAGAGATGCCACTGGACTTTGTTAAAATTTCCTTAACTTTCTTGGGTGACATTACATAATGCAATTTTGCCATCCTGCATTGTGCAGCAAATATTATTTTACAGTATTCATTTTTTTCCTTCTTCTCCTTAAACTGTTTTTAGCCTTTTTCCTACAAATCTGTACCATGTCTGGACTGTGGACACTACAGCTGATTTTTTTGTTTGTTTAATAATTAACCATAAAAAGCCCAACATCCTTAAATATAAGCCCTTGAAAATATATTTTGAAAACCAAACACAATACAGTTGAGCATTAGTGGGTTTTTGGTTTCTCAGTTGATAATGCACAGGACTTCAGTGCTGCGCTTTTTCATCTGTCACTTTGGCTGAGCTGAAACATAAATTTCTCTTCTTATTGGGACAAATCACAAGAGACATCGCCACCCCCCCCCCTCCCCAGCACAAATACATTATAACCTTAAAAAAAGGCGGCTTTATATCAATCCTTATCCAAATAGACAAAATCTTTATTCAGACTAGAAACGCACCGGTGTCTTCTTCTTTCATTGAAATGATTGACTTGGCTGTGTCAAGTACAGCTGTCAATTGGAAGAATCAGTTTTTTTACATTATGTCCGCATGGAACCTCCAGGTCTGTGGTCCATTTCACATTTTGACCGTCATTCATCAACACACCTTTGTGATCATGAGAAAACAAAGATTGATACTGATTTACCCTCTTACCCACCTGTTGTGCTGGCCAATCGGGTAGGTTTCCCTACTGAAAGCACAGCAAAGCCTCTCCATCACATACTTATCCCTCAAAAAGTGCCAGCAACAAAGATTCGTTTTTTCCGATAAGCTGGGGAGTTTTTCTATTCTTATTAATAGACAAAACCTCTATTCTGATCTGAATCCAAAAAGAGGCAAAAAGCAACGAGAGAGAGAGAGAGAGAGAGAGAGAGAGAGAGAGAGAGAGAGGGGTAAAACGGGGTGCCAGTACAGTTCCACAATACTTTGGGTTGACTTACTTGTGAAAAAAGAAGGATAGAGAGGACCTAAAATATCAACCCCTAAATACCTTAAAAATAAGAAGCAAAGGCACTGTGTAGTCAAGTACCACACCGAGGTATCACACATACTTACAATAAAAAAACAAACAGGGTATAATTGACAAAACAGTTTTTTTTCCGTTTAAATGATAAATGAATAAAACGCAATACAGTTACTGTAGTAACAAGTGCAGCAAGTTGTTTATTTACCTCGGGAGATTCGCTGTAATAGAGGTCGCAATTTTTTAGCAAGAACCATTGCCTTTTCCACTTCCTGGAAATCCTTGCTCTTTTCATCAAATATCCTTTAACTTCACTATCTGTTATTTCCGCATCTGGTTGAGAATCTGATCTGTTTGATAAACTATTTGTCTTCTGACTATCAGTGACTGAGTCCGAGCAGGAAGCCATGATGGACACATAAATCCTTGTCAACATTGGTAAGAGGTTAAAAATAGGAATTTACGTGTACCTAATGTCGTAAACCAAAATATTTGCAGACGAATAAAGACTGATGTGTATGATTTTGTATTTTCCAAACAAATATGAAATTTGAGCTTCATCTTAGTAATTTTTTCAATTGATAAACGAATTATAGTTCGAAATTACATGAAGTTTGTATACCCTCTGTGGTAGACATTATTATTGCAGCACTGACTCGTGAAAAGAATCCGCACCGATTCCGAATCTGGCTCAAAATTAATGGGACTATGAATACACAATACACACCCTAAACATACATGTCATTGCAGAAATTTTAATCATGCAATAACGTACCTTGGAGAGACTGTATCCTCCTTTTTTCATGTTCGCAATTGCTCCACTGACACCGAAAAGGATGCAATGTATAAAATACAGTCTTGGATAATACCCACCAATGCGAAGTAGCTAGAGGAGGTAACTGTACTATTGCACCTTTTCGAAATATTGCAGATTCAGTTATGGATCGATAATCCTGTCTTCTCCATACCTCGACTGTCTACTTGTCTTCACAACCTCGTTCAGTGACTATACCACTATTCAGCCCCCTAATGGTGCTCGATATAGGGCAATAACACATAGTAAATTTGTTGTATGTATGTGTGTTCACTGTAATTGTTGTGTATTCTAATATAGCCGAAGGAATGGATTGACTGGATATCTGTATCATTGAATAAGGACTGATTCTATAACATCAATGAATGTTTAGCTCTAGTTATTGTGATCCTTTACCGTTGCTGTTAAGGAGTTTACCGATTATCAAGTGTCGCCTGCGCTGACAAAATCATCTGTCGCGTTGACATCCAGTGAAAATGGAGTCTTCAGATTCTTCACCGAGTCTTCGAGGCAGATTCTCTTTCTTTATGCAGATTGGACTTATGAGAGAACCTTGTTATGTGGACTGCGAATTAACTATGCCTCTGCTCAACGATCTTGCCTGTGCTTTCGTGGACAGAAAGGTGAGTGTTATTACCTGTCTTTAGAGATCAAAGAGATAAGGCTGTAGAGCTATCTAGTACAGTGCTGTTAGTTTGCCTTCTTTACACACTGTTGGGATTTTTTATTGATAATGAGAAAACCCCTTTGGTTTGTATTTATTCAGATCATAATTTCATGTTGTGACAATTGTATGGCTTTCCCCTCAGAAGAGAGAACAGTTTTAAAAGTACCTATAAGCTTTCATTTCAAAATCTTGAAAAACTATCTTAATGACCACGCCCATCAAAAGTTTAGTGTTAATCTTTTATTATTATTTTTTTTTAATTGATGCTTTTGCTGCTGCCGTTTTGAAATTATTGTTGTAGATAGATGAGTCAGTAGACCAGCTGGCTGAAAATCAGATGACAGCTTCTCTAGTTGTATCTCTGGAATAATTGATTTGTAAATTAAATCTCTCTCTCTCTCTCTCTCTCTCTCTCTCTCTCTCTCTCTCTCTCTCTCTCTCTCTCTCTCTCTCTCTCT